>OOFC01041772.1:43467-62503 GCA_900323345.1 Pseudochromis fuscus | reverse complement strand
TGATTATTCGTGTTCTCAAGATAAAAAATTAAATTGCTCGTTATCACGGCAACACACAGAAAATAAAAATGTATTTCATTTTGTCCTTTTGAGCTTTCATATTGATGGTATTTAAACGTCAAACAGTAATAGTATATTACTTTATATATTTTATTATATTTGATATATAAGATAATATTTCGCTATGAATCTTACTATGACGCTTGGGTGGTCTCCCGCAGTCAACCACCAGGAGGCGGTACGCACCAATCAAAACGACACTTCCGGAAACAAAGAACAAGCCACGGTCCAATCAGACGAGACTTCAGTTTTGAACGAGAGCTGATACTTTCTTCTCCTCGTTACCGAAAACCACAACAAAACCACCTCTGACCCCAACACTTCCACCAGGAGCGGAACTCTAGGACTCCGGACTCGGTCTGTCCTCCGCCCGCTGGTGATTATCCTCCGTCTCTCGGTGTTTGTCCTCCGGTGTCTGCCTCTCGTCCACAGCCGTTTGATGGGAACCCAGGAGGGAGAGAGAGGTAAAGGCAGCGGAGGCTAACAACGACACGTAGCTCTACACACAACGAACAGTAGCTGGCAGGTTATTATTTCCAGTCTCAGTGAATCTGACACCACCCGCATACGGGTATATTTTAAAGATAATTTAACTGAATTATCTTTAACGTCTTCTGACTCTGTTCCCATGAGCAAACATAGCAACGTTAGCTAGCTACTTTTGAGTCAACCGGTAAAGTTTCGTTAACCAGAGTTAAAGGTGAGTCAGAGGAGGCAGGTAGGGTTAGACAGTGGTGTGTTTTTTATCTCGTCATGACACATACATGACCACTGTTATTATTTATATTTCTAAAGTGTAAAATAGCTTCAGACGGTAGCTGGTGAAGTTAGCAGTGTGTGTGTGTGTGTGTGTGTGAGACAGGGAGGCATCACTCCCAGATTCCCCGCTCTGAGGCTGAGGTTTGCCGGGTTATCATGATTGAATCATCACCCCAAGTAGAAGCACGTGACTTTCCTTTTTTCCCCTACAGATTGGGTCGATGTGGCAAACGATCTACTCAGCAAATGTCACATAAACTTGAGGCTGAGGAGACTGACTGACTGTAATGCAGATGTTTTCACTGCTTTGTATGAGAACATCTTGGGGGAGAAAGTTCCAGGTAAGAGCAACTTATAGATCCACCAAATGTCAATACAACTGACTGATTAGCCAATCAGCCAGTCAGCAGAAATGTACGAGACAACACCATTTTTACAAGCTTTGCATTTTTTAAGTGAAGGTTGGAAAGAACACAAAAGTAAATTTAGCTCATTTCATTTCCTCATCATCTGATCACAAATCATTGTTTTCATATAGCAACTTTTAAGTACTGGGGGATAATTTGTAGCCCTAACAAGGTTGTTTAAATTCTGAACACGGGGCCTCTAACCCTGAAGGTTAACAAGCAGTGAGGTGTTAGTGTGGTCTCCTGAGTGTGCACAGTATGCCAGGAATGCTTCCCTAAGACCTAACATGCCACTGTGAGGCTGTTAATGTCCTGAGCTCTTTCCTTTATTGTTATGTGCAGGAAGAAGTGAAGTTGTTTAAGGAAGTGTGTGCATGAATGCATGTTCCTGTATTATTCTAGCTTTGTTGAACTCGTGTGCACATTTCACGGTTTCTGTGCTCCCATGCTTAAAGGCTTTAGTTGTTAACCTTCATGTGTTTGTTTCTTTGCGTGTGTGTGTTTAGATTATATTGCAGCACCATGCAGTCAAGAGGATGATGTCCATAATGTTCAGTGTGTGGTTGATTCACTTTCTTTGGATTACCTTCAGATCAGCCTCTCACACATTACAGGTAAACTTTCATTTGTAACAAGAGAGGCTCTATAAGAGAAGAGAAACTATGGTTCACTATTCATCTTTCAAGGCTGATAAACATTTCACTATCAAGTCGTTTTACCTAGTGTTGCTTGGTAGATGACTGTTTATTTCTTCAAGGGAAAGGGAATAACAATCTTCTTTTTCAAACTGACGAGTACAGAGTATAATGTTGATATTGGCCATGTGTTCACAGGAGAAAATGTTGTCCGAGGAGACAAGGAGTCTATTAAGAACCTCGTGGAAATCTTCGATGGGCTCCTGGAATATCTCAATGAGGAGATGAATGGGGAATCACAGAATGGTGAGCGGCACTACATCTTCACTCTTTAACTTAATAGATAATGTGCACATGTAGTGTGTTTCATGTTGTAATTGAGTACATGTTTATTTTTCAATATCAAAACCTTCCACTAAGATTATTTGCTTTGGTCTTTCAAAGAGCCACTGCTGTGCTGTGTTAAATTTGATGCTAAAATAAAATCAGGTTTACTTTAGTTAGAAGCGTTGTTGTTCATTAAACGTGGTATTATTAAACCAAATATGAGACTTTGAGGTTTATGTGTGTAATATTTCATAGCAGTGAACCTTTTTAACAGTGTGTCCAGTAGTTTGAGTTGTATGTTTGTTGTGCTTTAAAGTTTCATTCCAGGTTGTATTCAGGACTATTTTGTTTTCTTTCAGTCTTCTGTCTCTCCCTTTGGTTCATTTGTATATTTCATGCTTTCAGAGGAATCGAATGACAGTCCCAACGAGGATGTGCCTGGTTGTGATGCTACAGAGGAGGAAACAAAGCTGGAGGAGCCATCGTTGTCATCCATTGTAGAGTAAGAATACTCCACATACATTAAGAAAAACAATGAATGTATAAAACACAGGTTGTAATGTGTTTACAAGGAGTTTTCACAGTAGCTTAGGTGCAAACCTTTCATTGCTTTTGTGGAGGGAGGGGGCTGTTTAAACATGGTGCATGCCACCTACAGATTTCCTGTGTTTATCCCAAACATACCACTGTTGTTCCTAGAAATGTAAAACATCCACAATATCCTGTGTACCCGAGACATGCCAGACAGCAGGTGTTTCAGAGAGGATCAGGTCATAAAGGAACTTAGACAGTCACACTCAACAGTGTGTTTGTCGAGTAAAGTCCATTTTCACTCAGTTTGTTCCAGTTGATGGTTTCAGTTAATGTATTTATTTTATTGAAAAATGTCACGGTAAATATACGGCAACAAGAATAAAAAATAATCTACATAATTGAACATGCAGCACCTTTTCTTATTTGATCCATGCCCACTGGAGTATCACAGATAAAGCCTAAACGAAGTGTTTTTGAATATTCAAATTAATATTTTGCATGTATTTGTTAAATGTCAGTAGAGATGAACATGGTCCAAGAGAGAAGATGAGATGTTGTAAATGTTGTTGGACCTCACAGTCACAAAGAAGTAATGTGTGGTTGAATATATACAAACCTCAAAACAAAGCAAAAGCAGACCAATGTCTCTGTTTTTGTTTTGTTTTTGGTTTTTTGGTTTTTTTGGGGTCTCTCCCACAAACATCAACACCACTGAACATCAGGTTTGTTCAACATCACTCCGACCATGTCATTCAGCTTTAATGCAGATCCGGCTGCACGTCCTGTTGACACAACAGCCAGGCTCACCTCCAGCAGCAGTGTAAATACTAAAAGGTTATTAGTTGTCATAATACGATGTGGTGGTTAGACATGCTCAGTTATTACTTTTTAGACTTCAGGTTGTGGCAAAACTGTAGCTGTGGCACTTACCATGATTGTACATTAATCAAGTTTTGTGGATCTGCTATGATGTATTTCAACAGTTTCTATCTCTGTACAAGGAAAGCTGTCTGGCTTTTGATAGAGACACTGACTTAATGCAAATATGTATTTAAGCATGATTTACTTTTATGACTTTGGTGCCACAGTTACTTCAGTAACATGTCATCCCCTGATCAACGAGTGATGTGGTTTGATTAACGCAGAGCAGAGTGTGACTCATATTTTCTTTTTGTTCAGATCTGCTGGACAGATGGAGTCAACTAGTGCTCTCATTGGACTGGGAGAGTGTGCACACACCTTCACTGACAAACAGGAAGGTAGGACTTGCAAACACAGTCTATATTTGCTCATGCCAGTGACTGTTTTAGCAAAATGCCAACTGTCTTTAAGCATACAGTAATGGATGTTGTTTTTGGTGTAGTTTTATTAGTATACAGTAGCTCTCTAACCCTCTGTGACACTTCAGCATCAGCTATAAATGTGGCAGATGAGGCACATCCATGCAGTTTAATTCATATATTATTTGGTAAATCAGAATTTATTTATCTTCATGCAACGACTGGCCGCCCCTCCCACAACTTCAGATGTTACCTCTGGTCCTGTGGAGAATGAGGAAGATCCACAGCCTGACCCGATGTCCTCAGCCATCGCTCTGCAGCCACCTAACCAGTGCGACACCACCGACAGACCCAGCACAGGCTCACACTCATCCATTCATGTCCCCACAGCTGCTGGCCTCAGCCAAGGGGACACAGAGGAGGAAGCCGCCCTCATCACTACAGAGGTAGTTTTATAGTAATACATTATAATGAGGTTTATTTGGTTTACAGTGTGTTTAATTTGAAGGACTGTTAAAAGAATATGATTTACTAGCACACTAGACTTCCTCTCTTTTTGCACACACTTACACTTCCTATTTTAATGATTCCAGTACACAACAGGAAGAAAAAAACATATGCTGACTCTTTCCTAAATGACTAGAAGTGATTAAACTTCTGCATTTTACACCTTCAGTTTTCTGACTTTTTTTTGTAAAACTTTACCAACATTCACTTACTGAACATCTGACAACATTTGTGCTACAACCTAAGCCTCTTTTCTCTTGTAGTCACTTTATTCCAACATGTTTCCAATCTGTTTGCCTTGTCACTTCATGAGGAAATAACTCAAATCAGGAAGTGCTGTCCTTACACCACCTACACTAACAGATCCTGACACGTGTCTGACTTGGTGTTGTGTGGTTGCACACTTTAACCTTTGGCCTGTGTTTTAGATCTGACTTTCACAACAACAACAACAACCATTTATCATTCTGTTGAAATTCTTGTTTGCATTTTGACCCAGTAAAAAGTTGTTTCTGGTGATTTTGAAAGATGGATTCTGTTCAGTGCTCAACCCTCTGTTACTCACCTCTGTCACTCCTCTGTCTGTTTTCATCACCTCACTTTCTCACTGTCCTTTCCACAGACCTCTAAACCGGCAGCTGAGACCATTGTTACAAATGGACTACAGTCGCCTGGTGAGTCAAAAACACTTTCACCATCAGTCAGGACATAATCTCATATGTTTGAAGTGTTACGTTTCTCTGCCGTCTTGGTTCACACTGAACGTTGGCGTTGACAGCAGCTCTAACAGTTTATCTGCTCTGTGGCTGCAATGAAAATCCTCCAGCAAAGTAAAGTGTCATGTCTTGTTTCATTTCCAGCTGGTAGTGAGAAGTCTTTGTCTAACCAGCAAAGAGCCCAGGCAGACGTGGAGGGGGAGACACTACAGGTAAGAGAGAAACAAGCCTGAACTTGCACCAGTTTTACAGCTGTTCTGACATGAAAACAATGTTTGGGTCCTTGGTGTGTAAGTGTCTGGTCAACCGTCTCTCAAAGCCAGGCTTACATCTGTACACTGGATAACTAATGGGATTGTTTTTCCTCCATAATCTCAGCCAACTAATGGAGGTCCCAGGAGGGTTTTATTCCGCACCCAGCCAGACGTGCTCTTCCTCACCCTTCAGGACGAGATCACACCCGTCACCCCTTCTCCACCAGACACCGAAGAGGAAGAGCAGGATGTGGAAGATCTGAGCTATTCGAGAAGATTGCAAGAGCGCAGACAGAGAACAAGCCTCAAGTAAGACTTCAAGCTTTAGACAAACAAATGATCCAAGGATTGTTTCATGTGGAGATAATGAAGTTATAGTTGTTTTCTTTTTGATTGTCTCGCTGACTCTGCTGCACGCTGCCTTGGTTCTCACTTTTCTTAGCAGTAGCAGGACAGCACAAGAGGGTTTTGAGGAGCCTCTGTCTTATCGCAGACAGAGGAACAAGCAAGCAGAAGAGGAGCTGCATCACATTTCTGAGAATCTCTCCCATCGCCTGGAGGAACTGGATCAGGTATGTGTGGATTTAGTAGTTTAGAGGTTAGCGAGGCCACAACACTGGAAAATTTTGGATCCAAGAATAAGCAGTTTATTTCATCCTTAGTGTATGTGTTGCTTTTTTAACTACTTGCTCTGTTTCAGCCTATTTCCATAAAATTTCCCTTATTCCACCTCGATCATCCACAACAGTATTAAACACAGTTTTTCAGGGAGACCTGGTTACATAACTAGTTATGTACTTTAGCATTTGTGTAATACCCCTTTAATATGTGAAGACTTGTGTTATGTGTAATTTTTGTAGATGCTTAAACGAGTTCTGAGTGAAAGTGGAGACTCCAGTGAGGTCAGAGAGGAGGACAAGCAGTCCCACCACAGCGACAGCGTCATGGAGTGTCGCAGGACTCCCAGACAACACACGGGTACGTTCCTGCTAAACATGTGATCAACACACACTGCACACAAGAAAAAACACAGAACAGCTGACTTGATGTCTGTTGATTTCATTCATTTAATTTATTTATTTATTTATTTATTTTCATGAAATGTTCTTAGCGATCTTCAGAATAAGAAATCTCTCAACCATGTCAGATTCAATGACGTTTGTTGAGTTGTAACATTTAATAGTTTCAGGAACATCTGATCCTGAATCCAGCCACCGGACACGCTCCTTATCCCCCTCCCCTCCTCGAGCACACCGCTCCCTGCAGGGACAGCTGGAGGACGTGATGGCTGAGGCCTTGAGTCTGGATGATGGGAGACAAACCAACCTCACAGCTTCTGCTCCTTCCAGGCGAGGAGGACTACATCACAGACCATCTCACAGAAAGCACAGCAAGGTATTAATATGGTCGCAGAGGTTTCTTTTAAAATGTACTTTGTTGTAGATTATAATGACATATCAGAGGTACAAGTATTTAAGTTCCCATTAGACTTGTATACTATGATATTCAGGAATGGATGGACACTGATGTTGAGGTGTAAGTAGATTTAAATGCTACACTGTTTGTATGAGTATGAGTACAGTTAAGAAATGATATTCCTATTAAAGCAGTTTGCTTCTGACTCCATCACATCATGTGCTTAGAAAATGAAATGACTTTTTCTTTCTTTCAGTATCTGGAGAATAAGGCCTATGAGGAGGAGTTGAAAAGATACGAAGAAAAAGAAAGGACAGAACTAGACAAGGCGCGCCTCAGAGCTCAGGAAGCTGTAAGTCCTTCATATGATGTCTCTCCAGTCTGAGGACAATAAGGACACCTCACTGATATTCAAAGGTCCAACTGGAAAATAACAAAATGCCCCTCAATCTCTGTCAGTCAGCAAAACATAATCCTCCTGCAAATGTCAGGTTTCTGTCCTCTGCACTTTCATCACTTTTAACATCAGATTTAGTTTGAGGAAAACCAGGAAATTAAGACACAGGCTAAAAACGAACGACTCTCTTCTTTCAGATTTATCTGAAGTAAATAATCTGGAAAAATTGTGGAGTTAAGAAACTGTGTTTTCTAACCATAGATAGATTTTGTGTGCAATCAGAATTTTTTTTTTATTTATTTATTTATTTATTTTTTCAAGTAATGGAAATAATTTTAGTTGTCTCATGTGTCTTTTCTGTTCTGTACTGACTGTTACTTGGTTCTTTACTTCGCTTAATGTGAAATATACTGACTCAAAAACCCGATGAGAAATCTTGCATTGATCAGTTGCTTCGATTTCATTGTAAACAAGATAAGAAAAGGCCTAATTTGGAGTTTACATATGAAATAGAATATTAGATAAAGTCATCACAGCCTTGAGATTACAGAAGTGAAACAATCATTTCTAACTATATCCATCTGTTTACTCTTTAACCTCTGTTGCATGAAAACAATCAAATTCTAAAAAGCACATTTGTTGACAGTGAACAAAGTTTTAATGCAGTGAACTATAACACAGTAAACACTTTGGGATGAATTAAAAAAATAAACTGCATCTTATTTTTCTCTTAACTGAAAACACCAACACAGTCCCAGAGATCCACTTGGTATAAAACAGAGGTGCATCACACTGATGATAATTATCACTTCTTACATAAGTATAAACACAATACAGCCTTCTGTTTGCTTGTGAGTGTTGACAAATGTGTCCTAGTTTACTAAACCAGGACTCTGTGTGTGTTCTGTTTGTAGGAGCGAGAATACAGAGAGGCCATTCTGCAGGATGTTTCCCGAGCGACCAGAGTATCCCCGGCTAAAACAAAAACTCTGCACAGGCCACATGGAAACACACGGGCCACATCGGGACAGAGTCGCATGGAGGCCCCGAGGAAAACTTCGTCTAGTAAGTGAAGACTTGTGTGGACCTTTCAGTGCAGCCATACCTCACAGTCATTTATGTTGAACTGACTAGGTGCTGACAGTTATAACTTAAAGTGACATTAGAAGTTATTGTTTCCACAACACAAGCAGCATTTCTCACAACTAGAAAGATGTTTTACTGCAGTTGTATTAAATGTTTTATGGGACGAATTTACAACCCTGCAGCAAATTTCCAGGTTTTTTTGTCACCATCCAGCCTCTCCATTGGCTAAATGATGAGTCACCTAAAGGCACATCTGTGTTCATGCAAGTCAGTCAGATCTAAGACGTACATTGTTCCTCAGGTGTCTGCGGGGTCGTGGGACTCTGACACTGACGATTCAGAAACTCCTGTTTTCTCAGGCTGTGATGTCCGAGCCTTGTCCTTTACAGACACCTTGTCTTTTGGTGCCAGTTTCCTCTTACTCTTCGTCTTTGGCTTGTGAATGTTGATATTTCGAGCTTCAGGCTGACTGGCCCACTTGCGCTGATAGTCACAGAAGTAGCAGCTCTGGTAGACTATGAGGTAAGAGCCGTGGGTGCGTTTGCTACAGCGACACGTCCTGTGGCACATTGGGCAGTTCTTCATCAGCTGGAGAATGGCCTCCTCATCAACAATGTGCTGCGGAGTTCCTCTAAAACGCATCAGAAAAGACAGCTGAGAAACACTCGTAACATGATGGTTGTATAGATACATTTAGATGCAGGTGTAATAGCAGTTGAGGGGGTTAGCAGTAAAGTTTTCCTAAACCAAAACTATTCACTTGGCATATTGCTGAATATGCTGAGTTCCTTGGTAACATTGTAAAGTGCTCTGATATGACTTTATAGTGAGAAATTGAATTGAACTTGCTGACTTACTTCTCTGCGGTCTGAGCGCACACCTCTGACAGATTTACTTGAATGCCTGTAAGTAAGTATCAGTGTGGTCAGTCAAAAATGAGAAGACCTAATCCTTCAAAATTTAAGAGTCATTTTCAAACAAAGGCTGAACTCTATTGTATAACTTTTACTACATGAATGGATGACAGCCACCAGACAAACTGTCTTCATCAGGCTGAGCACCCTGAGGAGTATACAGAACCAATGAGACTAGACTTGAGCATGAGTCTCACACACATTTATTAATCACAGCACTTCACCTCATAGTGCAGCCCATTCCTGTAGACAGAATAATTAATAACAAACAAGCAGCAAAAGCAATCCACCATCCATCAACCTGTACAGGCAGCAGTTTACAACATCCCAAGACCCAACCTACCGCAGCCCAGACAGGTGAGAACAACAAGTTATAAACATCAAGAAATAAACAAGTACACTATGAACATGACACAATATACTGTCGGTCATGTGGATACCATTAGCATTTAATAGCTTCGTGGGAGTAGTTCAGTAGGATCAGATTGTTTTCTACCACCCTCCTCATCCAAAGAGAGTGCAGGTCCCGCTGTGGTACTCCAGTGATTTTTAGGTAGCGTCCTTTTGTTCAAGGGTCAGACCCACCTCCTCACTTGTCCCTTCACATCTAAATATGGTCACTTGTGGCTCCAAAAACTCCACAAGGCGACATTCAAACTCAAAATGTGACTCCACAAACCATTGGGTGACTGTGGAGTCTATGATCAATCCTTATTGCTGCTGGTAATAAGTTTACAACTTATAGAGATAGATTGGACCATTTATATCAGCTGTTCTTGGCCACTATCTGCAGCCAAACCGTCTCTGTGTCTATCTCTGTACAAAGGTCTACATTCAAACCACCGGGGCCTCTGAAATAATGACTGTGTTCTTTGTGATGAATCTTCAGTGCTTATTTACTGCCGATTTTTCTGAATGGTCTGCTATTAGGCATGTAGATGAATGGCTTAGCCTGAAGCAATGTCTAATATGTTGTGGACAAGACGCTGCTTGCAGGGTGTTATAAGTATTTCTATACAAAGGACGTATCTGTGTCTTTATAGTCTGTCAGTATACATTTGGTTTACAGATTGTCTGTATTACATCTGATGATATAGGTTACTCATGGACTCACCTGTGCTGCGGACCTGCTTCATCACTGCGCAGCTGTCTGCCAACTGTAAACAAGACGCACAGTAAACAGCTGACTGCGTCTCCTCTGCAGACTGCAGCTCACCCAGCGGCTAACATTAGCCTCCGTGTGTGTGTACACAGTGGGTCGGTGTACGAGTTGTAACTGTGTGTTCATGTTATTATTGCTAAAACAGACACAGAATAAAGTTCCTGACCTGTGGTTTGTCGGATTCATCCGGACGCGCTGCTTCAGTATCCGCCATTTTTTCTGACATTCAAATAGCGCAGTCCACTAGAGGACTTGTCTTTCGCCCTGCCCCTGTCCTCATGTCTGCAGGAGGATGGAGGGACGCTGTCACATACCAACAATCTATTTATCTGTGACGTCACTAGATTTGCTGCACACGTGTATCACGTGTCCTCTGCGGCCGCTGCACTTATAGAAAATCTTATATGCTTTAAAATGCGGAATTTCACTTCGGAGTTAGTCCGTTGGTTTAGTTTGGTTTTATGAACTTAATGCTGCGTTCATGGTCCATGTCTGAGCATCAGAATTTACTGTTTCTGTCCGCGCTGTTTCAGCAGCGACGGTAAAAGCTGTAGGGAGACACAAAGTAAGTGATGTTGTCTGTTGCGACCTCTACAGTGCAAACCAGAGACTGTCTCTAGAAGTTTGGTGTTTTATATATATTTTTATTAATATAGGTGTTTATCCTGTAGACACTGTATTGAACAATAAAATAAAAATATGTGCTCTTGTTCTGATAATTTCACATATCAGTTACTGCAGAAGAAACAAACCCTGCAGGATGATAATGATGAGAATCATTAGCAAAGTGACCGGGTGACTAAAGGTGGAAAATGATGAAAAAATTGAAAAGATTTTAAAATAATGGTAATTGTCCACCCTTGTATCATGATCTGGAAATCTTTTTAATTAAATATCCAAGTATTTACGTAACTGTTTACTGCAAAGTCCCTGATAGATCAAAGCTTATTGTGGTTGGATGATTATTAAATGTTAAATGTAAGTTTTGAGACATCCAGCTGTAATAATTAAGTACTGAATAATCAGTACTCAATATTCTTTGAATGTAATAAATCTAAATACCAGCAGTGCAGAGAGCCTTCTTGTGTCAAGGTCTGAGCATCATGCATCCTCAAAAGTCCTGTTGAAGTCATTCAAAATAAAATAGATAAAATGCTGTATAATAAGCTACTGAACAGATATCTTTTTGCAATAATTGTGTCTAACGTAGAGGCATGTTTGCTGTGTTTTCTCTCCAGTGAAAATAAAAGAGAACGAGCTTCTCCCTGTGCTGCGGGAGGAGCTGCCCCATCTTCACATCTCCCCTCATGCTCTGGGTCGGATGTGGGAGCAGCAGATGCAGCAGGTGGACCGACTCCGTGCTGTGTCATCCTCCCACAGTCACCGTCGCAGCAAACTCTCCAGCCAGGTAAAAAAAAAAACAATGGCTAGAATTGAGTGGACTCTCCGATTGCAGCGAGACACATGCGTGTCCCCTTTAAAATTTCCCCTGTACACTATCATTTGTTAAATGGACTCATGGTTGCCTGCTTGTCTTCCAGGTGGAGGAAGCCCAGAGGAAACATGACCTGCTGGTGGAGCTCGTCCGTAAAGAACAGGACCACAGCAGGCGCCTGGTGAGCATCAACACATAACACACACTGTTAGAAGGCTCTTTGACAGGTTATGACCTCATCAGTCCACACGGAGACAGATTCAGTGTGTCTGTTGTGAACACGCAGTGCTTCTCAAACTGAGCTGGTTCATTACAAGTTAAACTGTTGATTCTGCAGAGGGACTTCAAAGATCGTATCCAGCAGCAGAAGTCAACACAGAACAGACTGAGGGAGCAGAGGCAGCAGGTCGCTCGCGCCAAGAAGTACCACAGCGACTACCACGTTCAGCACCGTGCACGTCTGATGAGGGCTCGCACCAAGGAGGAGAGGGTGGGTACTGAAGGCCACTGCTACTGCTACTGCAACTACAAGGACTCGGTGGACTTCATGTTGTTGACATTGTCTTCTCAGCCGTCTCCTCTGAACACTAAACCTGACTAATCCGTCAGGCCCCAGTCTTAAAAAGTGTTTCATCTGAATATTTGTGGGTGCAATAAAAAGCCAGTGATCCTCTGCCATCTTTTGAGTATTCTGATGACGTAATCCTGAATGCGTGTGTGTGCAGATGTTCCGGCAGCTCTTTGAAGAGGGTTTGGAGTTACAGAAGGCCCGGCTGAGAGAACAGAGAGCCTACGCCAAGGAGCAGCGGCTGGAACATCAGAGACGACACCAGGATCAGATCAAGTCCTTGGAGAACTACTACAAAGACCAAGTAAGACACACACACAGAGTAAGGACCAGGAGGTCACACACCAAACAAAGCATTCCTAAAATATGACGTGCTTTCTCTCTTGTAGTTTTCACTACTCGCTGAAAAACTTTCACAAGAGCGTCAGGAGATTCAAGTTCGGAAAAAGGCTCAAGAAAAGGTAAACCTCTTCTGTACTGTGAGTTTCATCTGTAACTTCTTATTCAGAACTATTGGACTACTAATATTCTTCCAGCAGAGAGCAGCAGTGGCTTGACTTTTTACAGGCGCTAGCCATCAGTGACCTACAGAAGCCCAAAAAGGACATGAATAATTTTCTGTTTTGCTGCATTAACAAGTTAATTTCAGTGGTTTTCTTGAGTTCAAGTTATTATTATTATTATTATTATTATTATTATTATTTGTCTCGTTATTGAGAAAATGAAGGATAATTTCTCATTTTTTCAATAACAAATTTATCCTGTTACCACGAAAATTACCTTTGTAAGGAGAATCACCCTATTCCTGAATTATTTTTTTTCTTGTAATCTTGAGAAAACAAAGTGGTTTCTCAAGTAACAAGAAAAATAACTCAAGATCTCATGAAACCCACTGACATTACCTCATTCTTTACTGACTTAACTCACTCTTGGCAAAACAGAGAAAATAAAAATGCATTCAATTGTGTCCTTTTAGGGCTTCTGTAGTAAACTACACAAATATTCCTTTAATAAATTTACAATGAGGCTGTTTTCAATTAAAAGCTAATTTGATCTATTACAACAAATCTGAGGACTCACCTGTGTTTACCACTTACATCCACAATCTCAAGACACATAGTGCAGTTGAATTGAACACTCCCATTTCTTGCCAGGCCCTGCTGAAGATGAAGCGGGAGCTACGTTCCAGGATGGAGCGTGAGATTGGAGAACTGCAGAAGATCATAATCCAGAACGATGAGGACGACTATTTCCAGGACTTGGAGGTCCAGAGGCTGCGTAACCGGGTCCAGATGGCTTCCTTCCACTTCAACACCAGCTACCTGCACTGACGCATTCAGTTCAAGCTTCACTCGGTCGAGGCTGATTTATATCAAAGGAAAAACTCCTCTGCTGTTCACTAACAAGGGTACGAGAATCTGACGTAGGAACAGTTCTGTCTCCTCAGGCGTCATCTTAGAGATTTGCACAAGAAGAGGAAAACTCAGACTGTAAGAACTTCTGAGTCCTGACTGGTTATTAATGAACTGAACACTCTGACAAAATGTAACTAACTCCTCCTCTCACCTCAGCTGCTACACCTGAACTTAAAGACACCTTGGACCAAGTCCCCTTCCTCCATGGGTTTTTAGTACTTGATAACTAAGAATGTTTTCACTCCCTCACTGAGCTGTCATCGTGTTATTGTAGCAACAAACTAGTCCAATGTTCTTCCTCTTGCCAAATAAGAACCACAGATGCAATGTTATTAAGTATGAATGTCACATGGACAGTACTTCACTTCCTTTTATGTGCGATGTCTTCCCTTTAATGTTTTAACCATGCCCGTGGATTATTTATTTTTTACCTTTAATGTCGTTTGCTTTTAATTAACCTGGTGTTCTCTCTGACCACCGGGGGCGATGATAATCTTTCATTACTTTGTTTCCTCGGCTCCACTGTGATTGTTTTTAGCTCTCAGCCACAACCTAAGACATGGTGATTGTTGTGGACCAACACATGAAGACTTCCACTGTTTTAAACACTGTCTGATGAGCACACGAGTCGCCCTGTCAACACCCATTAACCATTAAATGTGTGGGCTCACTCTTCTCCTCCAGCAACGACGTGTCTGAAGTTATTGATGCACTTTACATTTGTAGTGTTTTATTGAGGTTTAGAGCTAAAACACTTACATTATTAAAAACAGTTTGAAACTGTAGCACAAACATGAACAATGAAAGCTGCAATTTTACACCCAAGAGGTGAGACAATCAAATTCACTTTTTAGCTGAATACAAATACTTTGAGTAATGCTAACTTTGTGATCCCACTTTGTGATGGCCAGAAGCTAAACAGTAACCATAAGCATGATCTGGACAAGCACATTTTAATTCGACTTTTAATCCTCTTGGCTCACACTGATTGTAGTGTAAACGTTTTCTATCCATACATCCTACCCACAGGCCTTTGGATTTAGACCTGGCATAGATCAGCATGTCCAACCTCCCTTGAAATCAACAAAACAACAAAAACATGGCTCATCCTGGTTTAAGGGGAGCAACACCACTGATGGACAAAAAGAGGATCAGTCAGGGAACCTGAAATTGAACTTCCTGTATGAGCAGCTGTATATTTTAAAACTATAAACAGGCACTAAGACAGAAAAGGACTTTTAAAGAATGAACATGATGTGTTAAAGGAACATTACAACCGTTGTGTAAACAATCCTGACCACCAGGTAGGAGTCTGTGGGTGTATACACCAAAGTGCACAATGTGAACACAGCTGTGGAAAACTTCACACTCACTTGTTTGATGTGTGTGGATGCAGAAAATCAGTGTCAAACAAGCTGCTGATGGCTTCGTGATCCTCCACAATAAGTAAAGGTCCGGGTGCTTAGTCCAGAGTTCAGCTGGAACATTCAGTGTAAACAGTCCACTGGGATATGTGTCAGATATGACTTCATCTCAGCTGGAAATTTTCCCTGTGTTCTGTCCGTGTGCTGCGTCCTTCCCATTCAACTGGAAATCACCATCGTCTTTTTCCCCTTCATCATCTGACAGGTTAGTCCACTTAAAGCGGTTGTGACAGAAACAACATGTCTGGTAAACGATGACCTTCAGTCCACGGACACGTTTTCTAACTGAACATTGTCTGTTGCACTCCCGGCACGACCTGAACAGCTGGAGGAGGCACTCTTCATCCACGATGACCTCTGACGAGCTGAAGGAGACAGAACAGATGCTCAATGAGTTGCACTGAAGCATCATAACAATATGAGGTCAAAAAGAAAGAGGTTATCAGTTTAACTCTGAAAGCTGGAGAAGAATTGGAGGAAATCTTAATTAAAAGTCTGAAGCAAACCTTCCCAGATCCACTAGGTAGTGTCCGTCTCCCACGCTGCGTGAGCTGCTGAATTCTTCATCCTCTGCTTTAACTGTGTGGATCCATGTTTGATAAATTACTTTTCCTTCAAACACTTTGCAGTTTTTTTGTTGATGTGAAGGTGACTTACTTCGATTTTCTTTGTTGTCTGACTTTTTGGTTGTCGTACGCTCATCTTGACTTTTTGATGCACCTTTCATTGCTGTCACCTTAAAACGAAACAACAGGAAACCATCAGCAGAATATTTTACACTACAGTAAACACAGATTACATACAGCAGGATGTTAAGATTAAAAGTTAATAAATTAAAATACCGAAGAAACAGAAACATTAGGAGTTAATTTTTTGATTTTTTCAATTAGATTTTTTCTTTTTTCAAATAAACTAATTAGCTCAGTCATCTGGGAGGGCCTCAGAGGGAGGTCTGGGCTTCTCTGCTGAGGCTGTGACTTAGACAAAGATGATGAGTAAACTAATCAATAATTTGAACCATAAATATTAGAAAATTGACATTTTAAATCTAAGAGTACAAAGTGAGATCCTAAATATTGCTCGTTTGGTCAGACTAATGGTCCAAAACTAAAAAGAGTTAGGGTTAGATTAACCTAACTCCATTAACAGTTTCTGTGGAACATGAGAGATCAGTCAGTCTCATTTACCTTTCCATACTTTGAAGACTGGCCAGAAGAAGCTGCACGAGTGTCCGGCTCAGCTTCATTTGATGAACTCCTAATTAAAGGGTATTCATAGTGCACACTGTCACTGGAGGAAGAGACGCAAGAGACTGTCAAAATTAACGTGACAATTCTGGGTTATATTGTGTCCTTTTTAATTAGTTTGACCGGAATTCCTCATCACTACGTAATAATGCAAACCAGATAAAACAGATCCAGTGTGATTGTTTTACCACATGTACACACAGGTGAACCCACCAGGTGTCTGTAGAAGAGCTCCTCTCCAGACTCAATGGATCAGGCTGACTCTCAGATTTGGTCCGGAGATATCTACAAAACACGTAGCACTTTATTTAAGACACGTACATGAGTTTAAATTGTATCTGTGTTAGTAACTGATTCATTAATGGATTCGTATTAATAGGTTACATTGCCTGTTCAGTAGAAAACAAGCAACTTCAGCGTTGGTCCGGAAACATTTGTCCTTCATCAGCGCTCTCCATCTGGGAAAAGCTGCTCCAATGTTTATCCGTGTTTTCTGTCTCCGTCGGTCCCGACTTCTTTTTATGTCCTCCATCTTTTTCTGGAAAATCCTCTGAGCTATCTCCCGCTCCCTCTCTTGTTCTTCGGTTATAAAATAAGTGTGGTCCCCCATTTTTTTTAACTTTAGTTCTCAAACTTGTTTCAAAACTGTTAGCAACAAACAGCCGCCATTGATTCCTCTTCTTCTTTCTTCTTCGTCGCCTTGTAATCGGTGCGCGTCTTCTTCTCCTTCTTCTTTTTGTGTATGGCGGTTGGCGACGCAGACAGTGCTACAGCGCCACCCAGTGGCCACTTTAGCGTAAAACCGTAAACTGTATAATAATACTATTATGTATTATATATTATAGAAATAATAGAAAGAAATTTAGTTTTCTCAAGATTATAGGATAATTTATTGAGTTTTTTCAAGGTAACAAGATAAACTACCTTTTGTTCTCTCGAGATAACAAATTTATCTGATTGAGAAAACGACCTTTGTTTTCTCAATATAACTGAAAAAAACTCAAGATCTCAAGAAAACCACTGAAATGAACTCGTTATCATCAAAACAGAGTGTGGAAGTGTGAAGTAGCACATAATAAAAGTACTCTAAATACATGTATTTCGTTACTTGTCATCAGTGTATTATAAATGATGATGTATTATAAAAGTGCTGTTATTATAAATGATTATTATTAATAATGTCTTAAACAGTAGTCTACGTGATACGCAGGTATACGGTGTTTACCAGTGGTGTAGTCTAGTTTATTGTAGTGGGTATACTCTGATTTTTCCAATCCCAGCCTCGTACACCCCCATCCTGGAGCAACATCTGTCCCGCAGCACCCCTCCCAGAGCAGTAACTGCTCTAAAACAGTCCCACACAAGAACCACCATGTTCAATTAATGCATAAAGTATGTACGCACCCACACATAATTGAGATCACGAAAGACTAGTTATGGATTATCTAAATGTAAATGTATTGTAAGCAATACAAGATGTATGTATATAACTAAATTACTTGTAATACGTAATATTACCTTCACCTTAATGCTATATTTTGTTTTGTTTTGTTCAACTGGTAACACTTTGCTGTTATGCAAAATTATTTCCTGTTTATAGTAGTTTTTCATAATGGGATTAACAGTTTTTGAGGGTCCAAGCTCAAATTTTAACAAATACATGACAAAAAACAACCCTCAGACAAATTTGCTGTGTATCCTCAAATAAGAAACTCTTGTATTAGAGATACTTTCTATTCAGTGACATGTTCTTCTTCTTTATATTTGACACAAATGATGGTAGATCAAAAGCTCAACATGTTGCCACCAAACTCCTAAATGTACTAAACACAATAATCATTTCAATGTAAGTAAAAAAAATAAAAGAAGACAGTAGTACCTGTGTTTCTATAAAACATAATGCTGCTCGGTCCAAACAGCAAAGTTTTATTGCTCAGCTTTCTGCAAGGATACAAGAAGTTTATTACTTTGCTTCTTTATTGTCCTTCTGTACAGGTGTCAGTTACAAACTCACAGAGCAGCTGATGTGAAAAACTATGAACACATATACTGTCATAATAAATACAAAAACAGAGAGAAACCAAAAGAAAACGTGGTGCATTTAAAAAAGCAACTATTTTTGTTTTGTTTTGTTTTGTACTGAATTCAATCAAAAGTCATTAACACACACATACACACACAACAATCTGCACAGGATCTGGTAATAAATGTGTAATTTGATCATTTTGGGGAAACTATTTGCCAGATATTAAACTGCTTGTTTTGTTCATCTGTGGAGTTTATCAGATCAAAAATCTCTCAGACATTGTTTTCAACTTGTCTTAAAGAACTCAGCCCGACAACCTTTGCATGAAGACTGAACCAGCCAGAAAACTTGGTGCCGACACGAAGTGACAAAGAGCAGAAGTGGACATACGTGTGTGTATGTGTGTGTAATATATATATATATATATGTTATCTACATTTAAAAAAAAAAAAAAAAAAAACAGTCCA
>OOFC01041772.1:0-43447 GCA_900323345.1 Pseudochromis fuscus | reverse complement strand
TTGGATTATAACTTGGAGCCCAAGTATGCATAATGTGTGCATTTAAAAAAAACTTGTAATGCATTTCTTTTCCACCTCTTAGTAAAGTTATTAAAGGTCAAATCAAAAAATTCTCTGCAACTGTACAAAGATTTCAATGTTCTGCATTTTGTTTCTTTTGACCACAAAATAAAAAATCAACCTGTTCATGGATGCAAAAAGAAATGCAGGCAGTATACATATAAAAATGAATATTTAACAGATTTTTCCTAATCAAAAATTCTTCTAAGAGTAACAATTAAGCAAATAAATAAGCTTCGTCTCTCAAGCTTTTGTTCATGCAGCAGATTTGTTAGTTTTTTTGTGTGTGTGTGTATTTTGATTGGAGGCTCCGCTGCTGTCGCCTCTGGTTTTTTAGTGACTTTTCACTTTGGTTGAACATTTTCTCTGACGCTCCCTCAGCAGCTCCACCTCCAGCCACTCTGATGCTTTTACATTTCTGCTCCTGCTCATATCAAACAGTATTGTTGTTGTATTCAGTGGTGGCACAGACCTCCAGAGCAGCAAAAACAACCATTTCCTATGTAGACATGTGTTTGTTAAGTAATGAAAGTGAAACACCAAAATAAAAACACCACTTTAAATTGCCAATATTTCCACCATGATGGGTTTAAAGACAGGGCCTCCATTAAAACCAGTTCTACCCTCCTCACAAGCTTCCCTAATGTATAATAAAAAAAAATAAAATAAAACAAAACGACAACTTCACCTGAGAATGCAAAGAGGTCTGTGACAGACATCAACATGCTGCATTTAAACTGAACAG
Source organism: Pseudochromis fuscus (assembly GCA_900323345.1). NCBI lineage: Eukaryota > Metazoa > Chordata > Actinopteri > Pseudochromidae > Pseudochromis > Pseudochromis fuscus. The sequence continues at coordinate 42,642 of OOFC01041772.1, read as the reverse complement.
AAAGATCAAGCAACAATATACAAAATAGCTATGTATTTGTACATATATACTCAAAAATTACAGGTGTATAGATACTCTGAATATTTCTAATGTAGTTGTATAGCAAATGAAACATGATATATTTTAATCTAACATGAAGAAAGCGCTCCTGCCATCACTGCTCGGTTTGTAAAGTGCTCTAAAGTGACAGGAGGGAAAGAAAAAAAAAGAAAAAACTTCTGCCTTTTGAAACTGATCATGTGACAATATGCATCCGCCTTGAAAAGCTTTGCATCGAGCCTCATCCCGTGAACACGTTTCACATGTGATCCGACATCAAATGTGCTGGGTGAAGCTCGACTGGATATAAAAAATAAAAAAACCCAAACATGCATACCGCTTGAGACGAGTGTGTGGATGAGAGAAGAGGAAGATGAACCAGGTGTGAACAGTGAGGTTCAGATGAAGGGAAACTACAACACGTGTCTGCTTCCTCGTACACAAACGTACATTTGTATACACATGCAGAAACATACAGACACGAGTTTTACAAGAGCTGTGGTCAGTGATTTACGGAGAAACAAATAAGATCCATACGTTCTTCTTCACCAGAGTCCGTCCCCCGAAACGCCACAAAGCATCACACCTGAATCAGTCTTTAAAATGGTTTGTTGATGATTCAAATGATATGATTTTACAGGTACAAAACGACTGCTGGTGTGAAAACTAAATTATACTACACATTTTCTTTTCTGGATTCAAATTTAACCATCTATTCATAAAAAAAATGACACATAGCATTTTGGAATGAAACCCTTCAAATATCGAAGCAGAACACTGAGGTAGGATGAATTCATGGCGCTCATACAAGGTGAAGCTCAGGAAGTCTGCAGCCATGAGCACTGGAAGGTGTGTTGGTTGAGGTTGAGATGGCTACGAAGCGAAACAAACAGCCACCTGCAGTGTTAGAGATTCAGTAGCATGACATGGATCCACCAGTGGAAACCGTAAAACTAAAGAGTGAATCATATTTGTTAAATATCTTGGAAGGATTTTTGAAAGAAACAATTTCATCGACCTAATTTGATTGGATCTGGAGGTTTTTTTTCTGCCTGCAAAACAAGGTGAAAACAAACAAACTTGAAGCAGCTCTGAAGTTTCTCTTTGACAGGAAACAAACCAATGACGGGGGAGGACTCTATAGCAGCTGTTCAGAGATATTGATCAGGGAAGAATGTGGACAGTGGTGAGAGAAGAGGAAGACTGCTGGCTGGACGCATGCATGTGGCTCTGAGTGAGCCTGTCGGCACGTCGCAGTGACAGTAATGGTCCAATCAGAGTCCTGCACAGTTGCACATGTTGCAGACACAAACACACTGTTCAGCTTGGCTCTCATTCCACTGCGAAGCCGCACGTCTCTTCGATGGCCGTCAGTAGCTTGTCGTAAAGTTTGTCGTAGCTCTCGTAGGGCGGAATGTCGATCCGGTTGAAGCTGGACAAAGAAAGACGGAAAGAGTCAACATTAAACAGGGACAGTCGTTGTCCACGTGCTGAAAATAACACAGTTAATTACGGCTCAGTTCCATTTAGCTTCAGTTTCAGGATTCCAGTATTGTGGTAGCTGAGTGTGTATCTACTACTGTTACCATGTGGGATGTATAACAAAATACAGAGCTCATTTAAATGATCCTGTCACTGCAAAATGAACTGATGTGTGTGCAGATACATTCATGTCTGCAGGTGCATGTGACCCTCACCAGGTGTGGGCTTTGGGCAGATTATTGGTGTTGGCATCGATCTGGTGAATGGTGAAAAGTCTGGGTCCTGCAGCACCTGCAACCAAAACACAAAGAGGAGCCACATCAGATGCAGTTTAGCAGCACAAACTACTGTGAAGTTAATCAACATCTCAGCTACTAAAGTCCCAAAGGCAGACTTATTACAGTATTTTCCGGACTATTGAGTGCACCTGTCTATAAGCCTACTGAATTTATTCAAACAGTTTCATGTGGTCCACTCTGACCAGGTCTGATGTGACGAGGCTAAATGTATCAGCGGCACGGAGCTCGCTAGCTTGTAAAAAGCTAACGAGCTTCGTGCTGCCGATACATGTCGTAGTAGTCCGGAAAATACGGTAATCCAGCATCCAGAACAGGTTTCACTCACATATCTTTTGAAAATGCTAAAACATGTTCAAGCAATTTTCTGCATCTAAATAAAATGGTAACACATAATTTATTGTGTATCGTTCATCAAAGCAAAGTCATATAAAACAGTTTTAACCTCCTGCAGGCCTGCATCCTCACACCAGCACATTACATTTTAGATACTTCACTTTTCATAACATAAAGGGGTCGTCCTCATTTGTGGACACTATTCTAATCCTGTTGTCTTTGTTCATGGACACTCCGTTCTTCCTTCTAGTGGCAGCAAAAGCACAATACATCAATCGATGTGTTATTATTATTAATATTTTTCGTTTAATTTTCATGCTTATTGGGACCTAATTATACCAAATAGCTAGGAGAAATTAAAAATCAATGTCAAACAAAATGTGAGGCCTCAGGAGGTTAATCTTTCTTAAGAAGTCTTCAGACGTCACTAACAGGTGCAGTAGGAGATATCCATGAGAGTTCATCTATGAACAGTGGAAGTGGGGCTGAACCTCACCATCAGAAATCCATACTGTGACACAGAGAGACCTTGTACGTACCCTGTAAAGCCTTGAAGCCTTGCAGTGGGACTCTGGAGGAGCCGGTAACAAACTGCAGCAGCCGGGCTCTCCTCTCCTCGTCGAATGACTCCACAGCTTTCCAGAACCACTTGACGATGTTGCTGTCGGGGGTGCAGTGCTTCAGGCGGGTGTTGGACTTCCAGTCTGAGATATCGATCTTTCCCAGACCGCATACTATCAGCTGAAAGTAGAGAAAACACTTTAACTCTGTAGGTACTTTGGAAAATAAAATAAAACATGTTTAAAGATTTTTTTAAACAACAGTAAAAACATGTGAAAAATGAATAAGTGATATAGTTGTCATAGAAACGATGGTGTAACCAGGTGCTTCTGATTTCTACTGTACCTCCAGTTCTTTCTCGTCGAAGGATTTCAGCAGGTGCTGCGGGATGACCTCGTTGAAGCCTTTCTGCAGGGCCAGAAACTGAGCCTCGATCCCATGGAGGAAACGCCAGTTCACATACAACCTGCGGAGAACATGGCAAGAAACATGGCGAGGGATTTAATGCCAGGTTGATCGGACAGGGAAAGATCAACTCATCACCTTTGTGTGTTTGTGTGTCCCACTTCGTACCTGACATACTCCTTCTTGGTGTCCTCCGTCACAGGGATACTCTTCCCATTGGGTTTGAGTTCATGTGGGATGATTTCTCCGTAGGCGTTATGCTCTACACAGAAGGTGTGGTCCAGGACGCCGGTGATGTCATTGTCCCTGAGCAGAGACAGAGAAGATACAGTGTGAAACAGCAGGAACTGGTTCACAACTGGGCCCAAATGTTCATGAGACTAAGAGAAGAATATTGTCTGTGTGTTTTGTTGGCATCAGGTGATTTATCTGCTTGAAATGTACTTTTTCTCCCATCACCTTCAAATGGTCAGAGATGGTCTCAGGAGGACTTTATACTTCAGACACAACAACAGATTACATCATCAAAAGTGAGAAGTTTTAGCTGCGATCAGGCAAGTACTGACACAGAAGCTCCACCTGAAAACACTTGAATGAACACTGGGTCGTAAAGTTGACTGGATCTCTGGGAGTCCTCTCAGAGAGCTAATAACTTAGCGTAAAAACTCAGAACAAGGACTCTGAGCTCAGGAGTTCTTCAAGAACATTCACAGAAAACCTGTTGCTAGGCAGGACTCATCCTTTTAAAAGATGTGATTGGTTGATCCCAAAAAATAAATAAAAATGCACTGTTGGTGATAATGGGCATAGAACAGAGCATGAAATAAACAGAGCTGAGCATAAAATCTGGTTCCTATGAAGAAACTAGTCAATACATGATGTTAATACATGAGTTAAGACATAAGTTAATACATGATGCATAGTAATTTAGTGGTGGCTCCAAGTCTGGATGGAGATATGAAAAACGACTGAGTTACAACGTGAGGCTGTGACAGCTGTTGTTTGATGATCAGCTGCTGATGGAGGATTGTGACAGACTCAGGTCATCACTGCTGCATTGTTGTATTTTCCAGTTGCTAAATACTGTAATGCTGTGATTACTTTAATTCACGTTGTATCTCTAGTGATAGCCCACAAACATGAATCCTGCTCCATCCAGTCTGTAGCATTTAGAGAATATTTCTCCTCCTCTTCTTCAGTCATTTTCTTCTCTACTGAAACCAAAACACTTTTCCCCTGAGGATCTCCCTTCAGGGCAAGGATTCTTTATAAATATTTTTTATCTTTACTCAGATCCACTACTACCAGGAGTAATTGTTAGTACTAGGGATCTTCATGGATCTGGCCCCTGATGTTCAGCTGCTCTGGCTCCAGAGGGCGCTACACTCATTTGAATCACTTTGGTTTGTGCATCTTAAGAACTCTGAGCCTCTTTGAATCCTTCACACATCCCTCATACATGGATACATTTACTTTTAACTTTGGATTCCCACTGTGCAGCTTTTACACAAGAAAAAAAAAAAAGAGCCTTACAGGATCCAGACGAGGCTGTTGTGGAGGTCGGGGTCCACAGACTCCATATCATCCAGCGTGATGGGTTTTCCCAGCAGCTGCTTGTAGAAGGGCAGCGTGAAGCCTCCGTCGATGTAGTGGCCGTGAAACACCGCCATGCCCATGATGCGACCCACAAAGTGGAAGTATGACAGGTGCTCCTGAGGATTAACAGGGAATATTAATAACGCCATAACAACTTTTAGACAGATTTAGATTGTATCACTTTTAATATTATAGCTCATCTTTCATTTGCCTTTTTATACCCACATGAAAATCTTAATATGCCAAAGATACTAAATCCCAGTCACCAGCCTGAACATTTATAGATGTCCTACCAGAACACATTTCCTGTTTCATGTTTCACTGTATCATCACATATCCGTCAGAAGTTATGATTATAAGACTAAACCATTCGTACCGGGTTGACAGCAGAGTCTGGGTTAATCTGTAGAGTGTAGATGTCGTCTCTGGAGTACTGGAAGAGTCCGTAGTACGGGTTCAGCATCTCATGGGACAGCAGGTATAACCATTCCCTAAAACACACAGAAGTCGAGTGTAATTTACAATAACAAGCATAACTGAGTATTTGCTGATAATTAAAACCAACAACAAAACTAATTACCTCGCTACTCCACCGTAGTCCAGTCCCTCCTCTCCTCTGAATTTGATCATCAGTCTTTTCCAAAGATCTTTCGGTCGCATCTTCATCACCTGCCGGTACGACTCCTATGATTCAGCACACACAGCAGATTTAATATTGGACAGCAAGGAAAACAAAGACGGTCTTTAATTAATTAATTAATTAATTACATGTCAGTGTGACTTGGACGATGGCACTAGACTTCACTGTGTGTGAGTCCTTCACAGTGTAACTTCTACAAACCAAAGAAAGTCATGAGACTAACACACACCTTTAGATTCTTGTAATTTAGAGACTACATGGAGCCTGTCGTGTTTGGTTGGAGGAAGTATTATTTTAATGAATTAATGCATTCAGCAGAAATATAGAAGAACTTCCTCTTTCCCATGAAGGATTAGCATGTCGTACAGAAGCAGAAAACCCACTGGTACAATGTGAAACCAGCTTCTGAATATTACCAACACACAAGTAATCCAAGCTGCTGGAATAGCTACAGCATTATGTCTTTAAATTAATGCTCACAACCTTTGATTTTCCCCAAACTAATTGGAGATAAAACAAATAAAAAGAGTAGTGATGCTGAGGGAAGTGCTGCTAACATTCAATCTTACTGGCAACATATTGCTTCAAAAAGATTACATTGATTTCAGGACATCTTGATCATTTCATCATACCCCTCCACAGCATGACAGATTGAGGAGTCGGCTGGAAGACGATTAAACACACTCATACTTTGAATTCTTTGAAATGAAGTTAAGGATACAGATGGAGTCGTGCTGCAGGAAACAACTAAATCTACTCTTCAAACTCTGAACACCAATATTTACGCTCACCAACAACTTTAAAATCACTGTCAATAAGAGCTAAGGTACGAGGGCCACTTCATGGGGGAGGGTCCACACAAAGTCTGGGATTCGATTATTATTAACTAACAAAGGAGGTTTCCACCTGCATTGGTTTGTTTGATGGTGAGCAACATTACAGAAAAGCTCCTGAACAGATCTCAGTTGTTATTCATATCACTGAAAACCCCCATCTCTTATAATGTTTAAAAAACATAGTGTTGCTATCTAACCCCAAGAGAGCAACAGTGTTCAGTCCATACAGCATCACTACAGGTGGATGACACCTTGGCAGATGTTTGTGAGTGCTTTCTAGTTTGATCTGTAACTTTGAAAAGCTACATTATTAGCACAATAAGTAATCTATTACTGTTGGCTGAATAAATGATTCAACAGATGGATTATTGTATCTAAAGCAGTATTAAACATTAACGGGCCACTCGACCACTGAAAGGTGCTCAACTGATGATAATTTCCTAACACCTTTCCAATGAAACTAGGTCTATAACAAGGATAAATAGCAGCGATCACTGTGCATATCTTATTAAATACAAAAAGTATTTTAGGTAATATATTGTATGATGATCACCTATATAATGATAAAAGCCCAGGTGGTGGCCAATACCTATAAAAAGGTATTCATAATGATAATATAACTACAAATTTGTTATATCCTAGTTATTTTAGAGAGTGAACATTTCACTCTTGATGAAAAAGGGACTCACTGACGCTACCATCATACATCAGCTTGTGGCAAAGCGCCCGTGTCAGTGGTGGTCTGGAGGTGTCAGTACCATCGCTGAAACAAAACCTCCGACTGATCTGCACGGCAGGTTTTCCCACTTAACTTTGTCCTTTCACAGCTGTCACGTCAAAGAAGAATGAAGTCATATTTTTCATTGCTCAGCTTGTAGTTATGAAGTTATGTCTGGCCACTGCTGCCTGAGCTCCTTTCCTCACCCACTCCCACCCTCCCCATCTCTGTAGCTGCTGAAATCATCCAGAAAGAATGCCTGTGCTTTGGTAGAACAAATGATCGGGAGAGCAAGAAATAGCAAGGCCGAGGAGGAGAAGAAAAGGAACAGGGAAATACGTTTTTTTGTGGCGTTCTCAAGGCCGTTCTGTTCTGCTTTTCCCTGGAAATCATAAAGCAGCTCTGCGTACTGGTTCTGCGCTGCCCCGGGCAATTTCTGGTGCACATCGTAAATGGGGTGAAAAAATTCCAGTAAAATGCAAAGATCTGGGTTTGTGAGCATAACGCTCTTGTTTTCATGGACGTTTAGACCTTGCACGTCAGCATGTGATGCTTTGAGAGCAAGATGAACTTTATGCACATTAAACAAATTCATGGCAAATTCTCTGTTGTTGAGCATTCATGTGTCTGCAGCTGCTTTCAGATGTTTCCTTTTATGGTTTAAAGCACGTCCAAAATTTTAGAGTTTATGAGAATCACAACTATTTTTAGATAAAACACTTGCACCCCTGAAGTGTGGAAACGAAGGTTGTGAACATCAAGGCAAAGTTAGTGTTTCTGCTGATGGAGGCCGACAAGTGCACTGTTATTGTCTTGTTTGTGTGTGTGTGAAAGGATCATCAGTTTGGGTTTTTTTTACCTCGAAGATCTCCTCACGGCAGACCTCGATGCGGCAGTGTCCGGCCTGGGGCTGCTGCTGAGAAAGTTCCTGTCTCAAAATCTTCAGCTTCTGCACCAGGTCCCTCTTGTACTTGGGCACCGTCAGGCACTCAGCCTCTTCAGGTAACTGGGCTGGGGACAGAGCTTGCTGAGGGCCCCCAGGACCGGCCTGGTCCTTCAACTGAGGCGGATGACTGGAAGGATTAAAGGTGGGTGAGGGCAGGTGGTAAATGAGGAGGGATGAAGAGGAGAAAAGCAGTGGAGCAGATGGAGGGAGATCAACAAGGATATGATGGAAGAGAAGAGCAGGGGGGAAAAAACATGAGAAGAGTTGTTTGTCAGCGTAAATCATCACTTACTTAAACAGCAGTTTTAAAAAGTTTGTCCCGAGTTGCTCTTTCCTCAGGGCAATTTCCATTTGGTATATCAAAGCTGATTGTGCAATCATGGAGTATAGTAATTTTTTTTACTCTAGTGGAGGTTAAGATAGAAATAAGTGGGATATATCCTATAGGGAATTCCCCAACCTCTACATCGCAAATAACCTCTTACCACTAAAGTAGGGAGTTTTGTAAGAAATTCCCTGTGTAGCCCTCACCCTCCTTACTGGTATCAAAGCAAAGAGGACTAAACAGAGCCATAAGCCCCGAGTAAATCTGATCCAGACCTGTGGACAGGCTGGGCCTTTGACCAGACATTTTGTAAATATCACCACCAGGGAAGACAGAGAGCGTGAGATAAACCCCGAGTAAGAAAGAGACACAAACACACACAGAGGAGGAGAGAGAGAGTGAGGACGAACATTTACAAAGGAGACGGCTGTAAGAGGAGCTGAACAGATAAGTTGATGCGTGCTTTCTTCCATCACACATTTCTCTCCACTTCTACCCTCACCAGCAGTTTTAATTCCCTCTAAATCATTACACCAGCTGTGGCTCTGTGTCTGTCTCCCCTTCCATAGTATTTTCACTTCCTGTCTGAAACCTATAGAAGCTCACAGTCAAGGTCAAATTCCCCATAGGTACCTCTGCCCACCACCTAACCACAACTGGAACTTCCATCTTCTGGCCCCAGGCGCTGCCACCATTCCTTAGTTTGACTTCCAGTAACACAACATTGAAAATGATAATTGCAGAATACACATTTGGGAGGCAGCCTTGTTTTGAAGGTTTACAGTTTTCAGGACAAAAAGGTTCAAGTGCATGAGCAGGAAGCACGTCTGTCACACATACCCCTTTTACACCAAACAAGAACGGGTGCTAGTTCTGTGCTGGTGCTAGTCCTGGTGGTTAGTTGGTTCAGATCCCCTTTCTCCCATGAACCGGTTTATTTTTCCACTGCCAAGGAGCCAAGTTGGGGCCGCGTCAATGTACAAGGTCAGTATGTCACTGCATAAGTAGCCGGTTCACAACAACTGGCCACTAGCAAGCTAGCCACTGTTAGCAAACTACTGTTACCCTGTTACTATTAGTCCATGAAAAAAATATTTTTTTCAGCAGATATTCTAGTTACAACATGATTGAGCTAACAAAGCAGTGTTACATTGCTACGTGTGGTATTTATTCAGTTTTGGGAAATTACGATGTCCTTCTGATCGCATATGATGGCGATGCGCACTTTAATAATGCTTTAATGGAGGAGTTATTGTATGCATACAAGTGCTGTCCCTGGTTTTACAAGTCTACACTGGGACCCAGAGCTAAAACCTTATTTTCATTACTTTATCCTTCTCCTATCACTAGCTGTGTTTCTACCGTGGCTCCCCCAACTCCTGGCGTAGTCGCTGCTTAATCGGTGCTAAGTCTGGCCCAGCAAAGAAGTGGGGCCAGAGGTGGCCCCTGTTTCAGCAGCTGAGGCCGGTTCTCGCGGAGGTGGAAACACAACAAACTGGGGCTAAGTCAGGAACTGGCCCTGGAACCTGGTAACAGAGTACCGAGGAATTCAACTTAAATCCTGACTTTATTCCATTTCCTGTGTTGCAATTCAGACGCATATTCTATATTATAACTAAGACTTAAATACAGTCTGGTACAATCAGGGTGAAGGTGAGCCATGGTGAGTCTTCCTTGTCCTGGCTTGCTCCAGCCCTCACTGTGGTGTTGGTGGTGAGATGCCTGGGTGGGCCTCGTAAAAACATAATCCATCTCTCCCCTCAGCAGGACAGCAGCAGCCCTCATTTTCCTGTGAGGAGACGCTGAGCCAGCAGAGGACTTCTTTAAAAGAAGCCACTGTCCTCTGGTGGGAGCGGGGTGTCCAGGCTGCTGTTGGCCAAACAAAGGCAGCACACGAAGAGGCCTGAGCTGGTATATAGAGGAAGGAGAGGCCTTCTGAGGTAGCCGCACGTAGCCACCCACTTATTCCAACACTCATTGTGCACTCGGGTTCTCTGGTTCAGTGGGTTGAAAAAGGCATGTCTATCTATTTGTGCTTTCCAAACTAAACGAGTGCAGTGTTTCGCCAGTCTATCCCTGTATAATCAAGTCCGCCGCTATTTATTTTATTGGCAAGCGCTGGGGCTCCTAGCATGTCAAAGAAAGGGTAAGACTGCAGCAGGGTAGTCTTGAAAACCACTTTAGGAAGGAGGAGGGGAAGAAAAGATGCCCTTAAACAAAGAGGAATGAGTTGCTTTTGGCTGCAAGTCTCAGGAACCATATAATAAAGCGTAATTTCAGCGCATGTTCTCTTCTGAGGGCACGGTGTAATTAAAAATACGTTTCAGCATAGTTCATCGTCTCTAGTTCCTAAATGGGACGAGCTCTGCATATTTGATGGTAAATATAGAAAATACAAGCGCAGCAAAGTTGAAAATCCTTCTTGGGCCAAAGCTAAGAAATGGTTCCCATTGCTGTGACAACTTGTGTAAAATGTGATGACTGGCAAGAAATACAAACCAAATTCAACCTAAGGGGCACAGGGGAAGGAATGGAAATTGATAACTTGCACGTAAACCTGCGGAGTCACGATCCAATCTCGGTCTGCATTTTCAGGATGTGTGCGTGAGTGAAAATGCTTGAGAGAGAATGAAATGTAATGAGTGTTGACTAAATATGCATCAGCCCGGCACTCTGGGTAAGATCTACAGTTGTGTAAATTATAGCAGAGAAACAAAAGATTGGACAAAACAATACCTTCTCCAAAAGTACAGAAATTACAGGAAACCAGCAGCAGACGCTCTGCCTACCAACTGAAAAATATTGCATCTGAAGACACTAAAAGACTTTGCATTACTTAGGATAATATCTGCTTTTCCATCATTAATATTCATCTAAAAAAAAAAAAAGCACACAGTATGCTGTATACAGAGAGCTTTAACCTTTAATGCAGCCTGTCCTCATCTGCTCACTCTCATAGGTTTTGCTTTTTTAATGCACCACATACAGACAGAACATTCACCCTGCTATATATACTGTTTAGACAGCTGGCATTTACTGTACTCCTAAGTCACATGGGAGGTTTAAAAAATACAGTAGAAAATGTCAAATATTGTCTATACATATATATGTGTCTGGGATTTTTTTTTTCCCTTAACCCAATAATTTGCATTTATATTTATCTTTCATGGATTAAATATACCACACACACATATATGCACCAAATATAATCATCACTCCTTAGAACATCAATGCAAATGTTGATATAAATGTCATGAAGATTTACAGCTTGGTTGGGAAAATACCTGATGATGCCCACTAAACCTAAATCCAGCGCCAACTAAAAATACCTTCAGCAAACACTGATGTAATCTTTCAGACACACACTATGTGCTGGTGCAAGGGAGAAAGCCAAGTATGTGAGAGACAGTGTGGCAGACCACAGTAATGCAGCTGTGTCTGACTGTCTGACAACTCAAGGCTTTCATCGGGCGAGGTTAAAGGCAACAGGGCTGCAAGCTGTGTGCTGGGGGATCAGAAGATTGAAGAATAAACTGTTGACTAAATATCCTGTGACGCCAAATCCCTGCCACGCCACCTTGTCGTGCAGACACAACACACGGTGTCACTACAGAAATGCAACCAGTAAACAAAATGAGAGCAGAAATGTGAGGTCGTCCATCAAGAGCTAGATAGCTAGTCAACTAAAATAGCTGCAGAGTTTTTTCAGTGGAGCGAAAAGTCAAGAAAAACGTGGTTTGAAGCCACATCACATAGTTTTTAAGCAGCTGTTTAAGACATTGCGGTCCACTGGATCAAGGGCCAAGCTGAGGTCAACTGATCTGCATCAGCTGCACAGCAACAATACATCGGTGACCTGGACCAGAGAGTGAAAACCAGGTTTTATGATTTCAAAATTTACTCACACAAAGAGAAAAAAAACATCTAAAATAAAATGTTACTGCTCAAAACTAGAGATCTGTAGAGAGGACTTCTTTGAGGAAGAAATGCTTGTAGAGAGATTATTAAAAATGCAAAAAAAGGAGAATAAATGCAGCCTGAATGAAAAGTAGAAGGTCTGAAAGAAATATTCAACTCAAATAAATGTGGGGAGGGGGAGGAGATAACAGTTTTTACCATTTATACACATTAGGGGATTATGATGTTGTTTCATGATCAGCAGTGATTTAAGTTACTGTAATTACACACTGATAAGTGGACATCAGCTCGAAGAACGAAGGCAATTGATGAACTGACTGTTCAACCATTTTAAATAAATCCACATATTTCTCTTCAGTATCTCTCCCAATTTAATCAAAACAAGTCTTGCCCTTGTAGCTGTTAAATGTGTTGAAGTGGTGTCTGCGTGTGTTTACTTTGAGGCTATCTGCCAGAAAAAAAATAACGTAATGAGCTATAGATGCACTCCAGCAATTATAAAAAATCATCCAGTTGATTAAAAGAAGCAGAGGCACAACAATTTGGTGCTTTTCCTACACGGTGCACAACTAATATCCCTCTGCAGTGTACACACTTTGTTTAAAACCCCATTCATCCACATGAAGACAGAACACTGTCCATGGAAGTTCTGTAGATATCTAAAGTACTGTGTCCTCAGTTGACCCCGACATCAATCCTCTGTCACCACCTTAGGTCATGAGGACAGTGAAGACAGCAGGAGGGACAGAAAGAAATGGACAAGGACACCAAGCAAAGAGGACACATGAAACAGAAGATCCTGGTGGTGGTTCGACTGGTTGTACTGGTTTCTCTTTATAAAGCAGAGGCCTTAGTAGACCTGGTTAAACAAGGTGAACACTTATCCATAATGTATGTACATGTGACAGATTGTTGTGTCATCTGTGCATCGTGTGGTGTTTGTGTATATGGATGTATACACTGTGAGCTGAGACTTTCACCCAGTAAACGATCCAACTGTGTTTGTACTGTTGAGACCACTGAGCTCGGTATAAATAACATGTAGCGTTTCAGAGCCAAAGCAGAGAAGTGAAGATATTCTTGATTATTTCCTCCCACTCAGAAACAAAATACTGTTTGTTTGTTGTTGGGGTTTTTTTGTTTTTTTTTTAACTTTTCTTCACTTGTACACTGAGTCAGTATTCAGCCCTTAAATTAGCAGATACTGTTTAAGTTGGAATTCCTTTACTTTTACAGCTGGACCTCTGAAAATAACGTAATTAACAAAGTAATTTCTTGAGTTCAATTACGCAACATACCAGTGGACCATCACATGTAAAGGTCTTACAGCCGCATTAAAAATGTGATCTGCTTGATGTTTGACTCCAAAGTTGGAAGTGCTTACTTTACCATAGATTAATACAGGAAGATATTTATCCACACATTTTAACAGTGCTGAACATTAAACATGACGGCACTCAAACTGTAAACAAAGGGTGTTTTTAATTTTATTTTCGATGTGTGCAACACGAACACTTGCATTGCAAATGAGAGCTTATTAATTTTGACCTTCTCAAAGTTCCAGAACTTTGTCTGGGCTCCTTTAAATGTCTCCTAATAAGGAGGCAGTTAATGATGCTCACTGGATAAAATAGCTGAGCTTCAACTAACAACCAGAGCCTGTTCTGACACATATGGAGACTATTTGGCCAAATGAACAGATGTTGATTTCCCAAACATGTCTATCGTGCCAGCTGCTGTTATTGCAAGAGGCTTTCGCTAAGATCCTGTACCAAAAAAGCAAGGATGGAAAAACCTCTGCATCTATGTTCCTCTTGTTCTAATAATTCCCGTCTTACACACTGGCAGGCAAAAAGGTACGGGGACCTCCCTGAGAGTCAAAGCACTTCCTAAAATTTACTTCATGGTGATCATGTAACTCACAGGTTCTGTCTACATAAATAACCCTGATTTCACTGAACTATGCATCTGGTCCATATGTGTTCAGGGAGAATATGAGAACTAGTGCTGAGATAACAGCTGCTGTGCTAACATGTGTTTAGCATTTCCCTGAGTGGGGTCGGTTTCGCCAGAGTCAGCTGCCTCTGAGCTGAGCTTTAGCGGAGGGAGGCCGCGGACAGACGGCACAAACACACTGAAAGATGGACTGACGGGTCCTGATAGGGACAGCCGGCCATGGTGTGTGTTTGTGTGTGTGTGCGTGCCTTAAACTTGAAGGACATCCAAAAGAAATCTGCATGTATTTACAATAACACACACAGACTGAACATTCCCCTTCGGAGTCCAACAGTCAGCATTTACCTCATGGTATTGTAGCAGCGTGTGTGTCTGTGTGGGTCTGTTTGTGTTGTGTAGCTAGGTGCTGAAACTGCTTTATAAAGACTGCTGGGGTCAGGACGAACACATCCATCAACCTGTGTGTGCTGATTGTTCATGTGGCTGTCACACGCCATGTGCATACAGTTTATTGTCTGCTCACAATTATGTGAACGCACGTTTGTCTGTCTAAGTGTGTGTGTGTGTGCGTGTGTGTGTGGGGTTACCTGAGGTTAGTGTTTTGGCTGTCCATGGCCACACGAGAACCATTTGGACTTGGGCTGCCGGAGAAAACAGAAGGAGAGGACGGAAGAAAAGACAAAGGGGGACAGAGGAAGAAGAGGGAATAAAAGAAGAGGTGAATGACAGGAGAAGAAGATCGGAGCATTGGAAACAACAGGGGATGGATTAAAAAGGAACAGAGTGAGACAACAGATAGGACAAAGAAAAGAAGTGATACAGAGGAGACAAGCAAAAGGACACAAAGAAACCAAATGAAGGGAGAGAAAACGAGAAAAGAAAGAACGACAATGTCAAAGGAAAAAAGCAAAACGAGATGAAGAAAGAGTCAGAGAGAAACACGGACAAATACAGAGAAAATTGAAAAAGGAGAAGACATCAGTAGAAACATAAAACAAACAGAGGGTAGGAGAAGGGATAAGGAGGAAGAAAACAAAAACAGGTGAGATGAATGAAGCCATTAGCGACAGTGGTATCATCCTCTCTTCTCTAGTTTACTCTATAGATATGATGACAGGGTCGTGTCTGTTTCCAGTACATACATGATGAGTATGAGGCTGGTTTTTAAACAGCTGCTAACACATTCCTGCAAGAAAATAATTCTGCATCTAAACCAAACTCAGCAGTACAGAAACACAGTGAGCTCAGCAGGAAGAGATGAAACGTTGGATATGTTTTTAAACTCATAATAATAATAATAATAATATGAAAGATGTCTCTCATGGATAGAACAATATGGACATGAATACCACCCTGTCTGAACCCATGTTTCCTTCAGGCGAAGTGCCCCAGTTTCCTTTTCCAGTACATTTGTGCTTATTTCATTTTAAGGTCAACTCCTTAATAAATGCATCTGTTACTTTAATGATTATCTAGTTTCTAAAGGGTTGTTGGTGTTTCACAGTTTCTGTGTTTTGAACTGAGTGTTTGGGGTGAAGGGGGCAAGTAATAAAAGACCCTCAGTCAACAGATTTACATATATTTGCATAATTAGATCCTAAGTTTTTTAGTTCTGGATTGTCTGACTGATCATGGTAAACAGAGCACAGTGATTTAGGCCCAAATACCAAATTTAAAAAAAACACCAATTCTACTGTCCTTGCCAACACACATCTAAACCACAGTGCAGTACGGTCTCCACGTTGGGGCCTCCAACAATGACTGACTGACTCACTTGAGCACGAGGTGCAGGTTAGCAGACAGCCGCGGGTCCGTGAACTGTGTCGTCCGATTGTTGTGGTCGACGAAGTAGACACGGCCGGTAGCAGTGTTTCTGATCTCCCAGCCCGGTGGCAGTGGGCCCAGCTCCTCACAGTTTACGTTGCTTAAGTCCCTGAAGGAAAAGTTTAGAAACTGTTGGCAACAACTGAAATTCTGAATTAACCTGTAAACACATTCACCAAATAAAGTAAATAAATAGTTTTGTAATTGATTCCCATCATAACTACTTAAATCACCACTCTGCACAGTTCTGATTTTCCATTTTTAAGGTGTGATGCTTTCCTGAAGTTCAAAGATAAATAGCACTAAGTAGGTTTTGCACTTAACAGCTACAATAAGACCAAAAATTGTGTAATGAATAATTAATGAAGAATAATTTAGTAACTTGCACCAAATGTGTTTCCTTTCAATATGTGATGAAATATTTATAAGATTATTCATAAGATGGAGGAAGTAGTACACACATACTTCCCTTCATCAGCTTCATAAGACCAAACGTTTCACAGCAGACCCAAGTACACCAAGAAGTATTACTGTTATTAATGTGACAAAGTACTTGCTTTTCTTCTTTTGTCCTGTACACTGACGTCAGTGTCAGTAGAAACTGTGATCTGGGACAGCACCGTGGCCTAAGGTGGTCTTTTGTGTGTGTGTGTGTGTGTGTGTGTGTGGGTGTGAAGACATTGTTCCTGTTAAGTGAGGACACATCACTAAGGGATGAAGCACATGCCTCGCTGCACTCATCACACACACTGGGTCATTTCAGCAGCTCTGTCCAAAATGACCAAACCCTCAGGATGCTGCTGTGAGTTGGATGTTTTACTCTTCATCACTGAGCAGAAGCTGCATCGAGACATCGGCCAAAAAATGTAACGCAATAGCGCTGCCTGTAATCTTCTGTGAATTAACTAGAGAACTGTTGAGAGTTGGAGAAACGGCCTGATTAGAAGCAGAACCACTGGCTTGTGGTGTGTTAAGTTTAAAATCTATCCAAAAAAACTGTCTTCCAACTCCACACTGGACCCAGGGGTCGCTGGTTTGGCTGACCCTGACTTGAGCCTGAAACTTGACCAACACGACTGTTTTTAAGCACAAACTGAAGCAATGAAGTGAGAAATTGGGTCTGATCCAACCCAGTCAAG
This sequence comes from Pseudochromis fuscus, assembly GCA_900323345.1. NCBI lineage: Eukaryota > Metazoa > Chordata > Actinopteri > Pseudochromidae > Pseudochromis > Pseudochromis fuscus. The sequence continues at coordinate 25,625 of OOFC01041772.1, read as the reverse complement.
ACCAGTTTGTCACTTTTACAGATATATGTCAGGTTTCATATTCGGGAAGTAAACAAGACGGGCAGCAAACACTGTGCTGTAGATGCAAATCTGCACAATACAGATGGAAATAAATGAAGAGAAATGGTGTTACCTGGGCACCCGGGGGTCGTGCCAGGTGCTGACTCCAGTCTGTGTGTGGAGGAAGTAGACCTGGCCCTGCTGAGTTGTTCTTTGCTCTGAAACATAAAGAAAACTTGATTTAAATGAATATGTCAAGAAGGCAAAAACAGCAATAAAGCAAGTTTGGAAAAGTTTCTGGAAGTGTTTTGTAGTCTAGTCCAGATGGGCACAAGCAAGGATAGTGATTTTCTGTATTTCGGAGAAGGGGAAGTCCGTTTATAATTTATGTGACAGCCAAACTGCTGGGACACTGTTGACCTAAGAGTTTCTTAAGGTGTGTGCCAATGTAATCAATTAGTTCCTCTGCAGTCTCCAGTAGGTCTATCCCAAGAGGATGGAGAAAGAAAAATGTGAAGGAAACTTATCAAAGACTTCCATGAGTGTTTTTCCTTGTTGCCTTGTTTGTGTGTTCTGAAAGTAACCCACTCCGAATAATCTCCAAAACCAAAGAGAATGGAAAGAAAATGCCACAACTTTGGCCAAAGCCACTAATAAATATGAAGTTAATAAATAAGGGGAAATCTGAGGAGAAAGACACTGATTTGTAATCTGTCAATAGTTTGCTGGATCTTTGGTTTTCATGCAGTTCATGGATGAATGGCGAGTGTGAGAATGTTGGCGCAAAGTGTGTGTGAGCTGCACAAGCGTGGCGTTCATGTGTGTGTGTGTTCACCGACTAATCCATCACTACCCCCCACCCCAACTTCCTACTGGCACCACTCATTTCCTAACCACCTCTCGCTCTCCTTTCTCCTCCTCACACATTCCCTCTCTCCCTCTCATTCTCTCTCACCACACCCAGCCAGTGGTTCAGAGGGTTCAGCCGAGGAAGAAAGCTCTTGAGCTGTTGGGCATCAGTGACTCACTTTGTCCGACCTCAGCCAGCCTCAGTGGACACAGCAGGACCTTTCAAAGGGGGCACAGGTCCAGCAGTGCCATTCTGAATTGCTGGCATACAGCACCACACTTAAAATAATAATTTATTTTACAGACTCTGTGGGCATTGTGGGGTGCACTGCGGCTGACTGTGAGAAGTACACAGTACTTTTTCTGAAGAAAATAATTCCAATGGAGGAAAATATGCTTGTGTAGCTTCTCTATTATTTTCCCAGTGTGTTCGCATGCTGTAAGTGAAGCCAGCTTAAAAATTATAGATGTAAGAAAAAAAAAATAGTCAATAACCTAAAGTGCCTTCTCAGAGCTATGAAAAGTATTCCCTCCTTATTCTCCTGCTTTTCTTCGTTGTGGGAATATTGGAGCCAAAAAAATTCCAACGCTGGAAGAGTTGAGTGAAAGAGGAAACAAGACGAGACAAGAGGCAGAATATTAACACACACCAAGTGATGATTGCAGTTGTCATGATGTGGTTTGGTGGGACGGGGGGAGGGTGTAGTGAAGAAAGTGTGAATGAGCCGAACGACAGGACAGGAAGACAGGGAGAATGAACAAAGAGAAGACACAAAGGCCTTTAAAAGTTATTCTAACCACAGAAAGAAAGAAAAAAGTCAGTACTAATGATTCCAGACTACAAACAACATACAGCCCAAGGAACAGCGCACCATGTGGTGATCTGTGTGCTGTGTATTCTGGGGGGTTATCCCTGAGAGTATACAATGTAATCAGACTACAGCCACCGTGCGTGTTTCAAAATGTTCCAAAAACACACTTCTTAGTTTGGCTACCAAGGGATTCGATAACCACTGTAGATTTAATACAACCTCCACATCAGCTCTATAGGATCCCTTGCAACTAATGACATAATCACAGAACAATGTTAAAGCCTCAGTCCCAACCAGATGCACAAATTTAGCAGTCATGCGTCCCCTGTGTTTATTGAGGTCCATGTGAGTCGCGGAGGGTGCAGAAGTTAAAAAAAGTTGCAAGGGCGACGTGAGATGTCCTCATGTGCGGGCTTCACACTTGCTCAGTGCATTTGATTTACTTTGTACGTTGTGAGCATATCCGTTGTACTCCATACGTGCAGGAAACTTAACTCCTTGCAGGCGCTGTGCGTCTTTCACCAACGGTTTTCTTCCCATGACCACAATAAAAAATGCATGTCAGACCTGTGGACGCCATACAGCACACTGTGTGTTCACCAAAACATGGGAATTCATACAGTTTGTTGATCATGAACCGCCCATTCTTATAGGCTGCCTACAAGCTCTAAATTTCCCAAGATGCACTTGCATGGTCAATAAGGTTGTAGGAGTTTTTGCTCAAACACAACCCGTAGAAGGAGGACGGCCGGTTGGACTGAGGCTTAATGTGTCGTAGACACAATTCTCACTCAGTGCAAAACAATAGCAATAACTTCAACTATGCTTTCCTACTGAACTCTAAACCAGTGCAGAGTTAATGTGTATGACTGCTCTGTCTCTCACCATAACCCTCAGGCAGGTCAGGCGGCGTATGTAAGTGGGTTCGACTCATGTAGTTACGATGCCGCTGCGATCGAACGCGTCTTTCCTGGATTCGCTGTTCGCCTGGAGGGCCGCTGGCCTCGGCCCCGTTAACGGGGGTCATCACTGGCGTGTTTTCATCCACCACACAGCTCAGGGGACGCCCTGATGGACTGGAGTACTCTGACGCTGGTCTGGAAGAGAGCAGAGAGGATATATGTTCATGTCTACAAAGTGGTTGCTTTCAAAGGATATGCAGGGTACTGGTTCAATGAATGGATGCTATAAGTGTCTTGGACTAGAAAGAGAACTTCTCTTTCTAACCTCTAGATAAAAAGACAAGAATCTAAATATTGCAGAACAACTTGTGCCATAAGGAATCAAGATGATAAATGCATTTTATGCTAAAGATTTGAAACGATGCCAGAGATTATGGGTTGCAGAAAATAGAGCAGAAAGTCCCTGTAAGACTGTGATAATGTGTTCATGCAGTACTTGAGAGCGGCACTTACAAAGAGATATCTGATAAGCAGACACACACGCAGACAGGCTGGCTTACTGACACTTGTATGTGTGTGTGCAGCCTGTCTGGCTGTACAGAGTTACAGACGCCTCGGCTATCTAAAGCCTTGGACCCTCAGACCACAATCCCTCCACACACTCTTCCTCCCTCCCATTTCCTCTTTCTCCATGTTTATTTTTTCCCACCTCTGCATTCACTTTCCCTAATCCTGTCTTCATGTTCTACGACTCCTCCCAGTCTCTGAGCCACTGTCCCAGCTACACCTTTGACATTACGTATCCTCTCACAACAAGCTCATGGTTGAGATGTTCAGTCCTTACCTGCACCTCTTCCTCCTAAACTTCATAGTTTTCATCTCCTTCACCGTCAGACCACTTGACTTTTTCCGCACTGTTTCCTGTCTGTTTAACCTTGTTTCATTTTGCTAATCAGGGGCAACTAAGGATGTGTAGTAAGAGCGGGTGAGGAGGTGGTGGTGGTGGTGGTCGGGGGGAGCTTATTATTTGCTTACTCTCCTAATGGCTCCACTGATATGGGCCAAAAAGGAAGGCGACAGTTGTTCCTGTGGCAACAGGGGCCAAGTGAGGCCTGGCTGGTTTATTTCACCGTTTGTGTGTGTGTGTGAGTGTGTTGGAATGGGCAACTAAGGAAACTAGAAGCAATTCACTCATTACCAACAGACTGCTATTGTTGCGTTGTCAGTGGAAGATTTTTTTTTTCTAAACAGGGAAGCAGGGAAAAGTAAAACTACTTCCACAGATCTCCCACCTGTTTGTTCTGAATAACAATAATATGATGGCTCAGGGAAATTAATAAGGATAATACAATTTGGACTGAAGCCCTCATTTTAACATACTCTACATGGCTTGAAGTATGCAGAGTTGAGCATGTGGTGTTAAATCAACTGCCCTTACATGCTGTGTTTTTATATTAATTTAGGTCTAGAAAACACTTTACAACTTTTGTTCAATTGCAGTTTACTCATGTACACACACATTGCCACCGTCATTAAAACAGAGCTGCCATGCACGGTGCTAGCTAACATCGGGAGCAACTTAGGGTTCAGTGTCTTGCTCAAGGACATGTGGCTAAGAGGAGCTGGAGATTGAACCACCAACCTTACAACATGTGTATAGATATACCTGGTGGGTCTCTCCCATTGTGTGGTGCGCGTGATGTGGTTCAGGTACTGTATCCTTCCAGAGGCCGTCCTCCTCTCCTCCCACCTGGTCCACACATTAAGACAAAGTGGTGAGACAACTGCAAAACATTTACTAGAAAGTCATATTTTAAAAATACATCCGACTCCAACAACATGCTCATCAAACAGCACTGCCATAAATAACATGGCTATAAACATATTAAACAATGCACATTGATATTCTCTACTTACAGATCACCTAAAACTCTTACATTGCAAGAGGAGTAATGGGTAAAGTATATGTTTGCAGAGAAACCAGTCCCCATAATCCCAACACAAGTTTAATCAAAACTGTTCCAGAAATATTAGAGATTTCTAGTAAAGGTGAAGTTTTAATGGTTAATAGGATGCCACATGTTTAAAGATAAAACATCTGATAATACTCACCCGTCAGGTAAGTCATTGTCAAACAGGCGGCTGCAGTCCACCACCGGTCCTCCAGTCCCAATGCGGTCTCTGGACTGAAGACTTACTACAGTTAACAAAAGCAAGGAAGACATATTACTGACCACATGGCCCGATGATGACTCGTACTACTACTAGTAGTACTTAGAAAAGAGAATTTGGTTGGTAACATGTCATGTCGAAAAAAAAAAAAAAAAATGCACATTACAGGATTTAATTTTTTATATTTTGTCTAACATCACCATCTATTTTCTACTTCTTTGTTTGCTTCTAAGACAAAGAGTCAACAACTTCTGTGCAACAAAGTATAAAGAGCTGCAGGAAACAATACCACATTGTCATCCTCTAAAACCAAAAAATAAATATTGCCACAGGCCTACTAAAAAAACAAACAAAAAAAAAAAATCAGCACATACTGTATGTTTATGGCTTGACTTCATTGATTATTCAAATACAAAGGCACAGTGTTTCTTACCTACTATCTGTCCTCTCACAGTATCATTGTCATTGGGGCCCAGCTTATTCAGATCCAGTCTCTGATCTGCAAACAACACAAAGCCATTGATTCACCATCTGTCCCAATTCACAGCTCTCTCAGAAAGGTACAAACATTCACACAAAAATAAAACAGCATTAAGGAAAGTCAAGATCCTGGAAAGGTAGGAGTGTGGTTGTTCAGGTGCAGGTGAGACCATCAATCCTTCAATGACATTTTCAGGAATAGATCAATGACTCAGGGTTTACCAAATGCACTAAGGTTTATTATATAATGAGAAATACAGTCCCAGTACAGAGCAGCGAGAGCCACTGATTGGCTGGCACAGGGCAGGGATGCAGAGAAAGTTAAACCAGGTTTACATTTTGTTGTTGTTGTTAGTTCAAGGAACGACATCTCACTCAGAGAGAGTGAATAGTTAAAAAACAACAACAAAAAACAGCTGTATGATAACCAAAGGGAAGCTCAATATTTTTCAGAGGACACAGTGAGCCAGTCAACACCCTACAACATCACATTTAGACTCACAATATTTAAACAGTTTACCTGCTGCTTTCTATGTAACTGAAAGCTCAATCTCAAAAGTGTATGTGCTTAGGACGTGTTCAGTTGTTCCCAACACACTTGTGCGAGTTTACATATCGGATGTAAACTAGCTGTGATGTCACAAATCCTTCTGGTACATCTCTGTTTTACACTTAAATAAATACAAATCAGAACATGAATTTGGAAATAACATTAATCACCATTAAAAAAAAGATATTAAAAACTGAAGACACCAAATGTGTTTAAATTTGGACACACATTTGTTGCCAGTCTTGTTGTTTTTGTAAGAACTGACTGTCTGCTCGGTGAAGGGGAGCGCTGCCAGACACATGCAGCACAGAAACCGAATCCAAGCCTCTGAACAAGATCCAGACACAGATACACTCGGCACACTCTCTCCCTCTCTCACAGAAACACACTCAGTCCCACAGGGAGGCTTGTGCATGACCAGTCCGACTAACCAGCGCAGGAGCGATATTAATTGATTCCCATTAACAACATGTGTGGGGTTGCAGGAGTGACTGAGTGAAGGATGAAAAAAAATAAGCAGAAAAGGAGATAAAGAGATACCCCAGCTCTCCATTTATAAATACTGAGTGGATTTGCCACGTCTCTGGCTGTATGATTTTGTATGCACATAAAATGGTGTGTGTGTGTGTGTGTATGTAAAGGACTGAACAATCCTATAGCTTGTTTCCATGTGTGTTTGTGTGTCCACAACTGCATCTGTTCCGGATACGTGTCTAGACTAAACAGGGACGGTCTAAACCTTACATGGTCAGAATAGTAAGCAGATTTTTCTCTTAAATAAGAGAGGAGGGAACAGAGAGACAGAACATTCACAGACCTTTAACCACAAGCCCTCACCGCACCATTCAATTCCTCAGAGCTATAAAAACTGTGTGCTGCCATAGACTAAACTGCATAAATGCGTGTTAATGTGCACAGTCAGGTCTACATGTAGACCAGCATGAACCCAAGTGTGTTGCAGGGTTGCTGCGTTTAGTTCATGCACACCTGTCCCAGTATGTGTATTTATGTTTGCATGCATTAGAAATAATTGTATCACAAACAGTAATACAACATCAGCAACATTAGAAATACTAAAAGAAAAACAACTAGGTTCAAAGTGAGGGGGGCTAATGTGTAGTAAGTCAAGTCATTTTGAAAAACCCGTGGTGTGTGTGTGTGTGTGTGTGTGTGTGTGTGTGTGTCTGTGGTTACAGAAGTGAGGCAGATGACATAGAGGTTTGTGTCTGTGATGCTGCAGCAGGAAACAGAGCTCAGTGTAGAGCCAGACAGACTTCTAGTAAATGAGACAACCATGCTGGATCCCCTTTTGCAACACTGCAAGAGCTAGTGTGTGTGTGTGTGTGTGTGTGTGTGTGTGTGTGTGTAGGTGAGAGACAGTTCCCTTGTGAGTTTGTGTTTGTATTGGATGATAAAGTGCGTTGTGTGTATGCATATGACTTCTAGGAACCAGGGTAATTCCAGTAAAGTCTTTTTGTGTGTTTGTGTCGTGTTTATGTTTGTGCCTGTATGAGTGTGTGTGAGTATGTGCGCACAGTTCGGTTAGACCACAAGCTGGGTAATGTTCATGTGTCTGCAGCACACAGCACAAGGACAAAGGGATAATGTGAGGACTGGTGTCTTGTCATGGATCATGTCTGCCTGTACACTTCCTGTGGCTGAGATAGAGTATAATTTCTGCCATGTTTGCTGTGCAGTAAGTAGCTCGTCTGGAGCCGGACTGGAGCCTTCACTGTCTGTTTCTAGAGGTTGTGGATAAATACAGAGGCGAGTCCCCCGTCACTCATTGAGGTGAAAGTGTGACACCGGGCCTCCACGGCTGTCAGGGTCATTTTAATGGCAACACTGATGCTGTTGTGGTTTTTGGTGGACGAGGAGGTGGACTCCATGAGCCAAAAATGCCATTTAGGCGCAAACAGAAAAGGTGCTGGAAGCTGTTCTAAACACTTCTGTGAAGTATTTAACTTGACAGCTTGAAGCTGGCGTTGGAGGCTGCTACATCTGGGCCAACCGAGCTGCAACTGCCTGCATCCATGGAATTCATGCATTCATGGATCCAACAATGCAGTTTTGGAAGAAATTCAATATTCAGACAGACAACTCCTGAAGTGTTTGTGGGGCACGCCTGCACTGAATGGAATAAGGAAAAAGACAGGATGCATTAAGAAAACTCGGCGTGGTCTGATGGTCTGTGTTTAAGACAGGTCAGGGAGATGGATTGAAGGAAAAGAGAAGGAGTGGAAGGAATGTTAATGTGACAGTATGGACTTCAGTTAAGTGTATATGTGTCGGCATCAACTGACTAGTACTGCCAAAAAGGCAGGCGGGGCCAATAAGCATGTAGAGTCTGACTCTGTGCATCTGGGAAAATGTGCGACATGTTCCTTAATGTGTTGCTTGCGTCTGCTTTCTGTTTAACCAACAAAAATCATATCATCCTACCTATTAAATCCTATTAAAGCATCTTTCCTTTGTGTCTCTGACAGAGAGCTGTGTTGCTTTAAATTGAACTGTGGGCACTGGTTTAGTCCTGGGTGCCAGATGTCTACAGCAGCCAATTTTTCTGATATGTGTTGCCTTAAGGAGTTGCCTGTGTGTTAAAGCTATAAATCTTATGGCAATGAATGGCTGGCATAGAAGCAGCAGGTGTGGGCTGGGACACATCCTACACATGAGGGGGGATGGCTTGCTCGCTATCAAACTGCAGAGGTACAGAAAGGACAATAACCCTGACTAATGGACATGAAGCTTGTCCGTTGTTAATGACAGTCCGTCCACACATTTGTCTGGAGCTATATATGTGTCAACTTGGCTGTTATTCATTATTTATTCTGTACTTTCGATGGTATTTCCCCATCACCCCCTACTAACAAAATCAGTCACCACTGAAGTGTTTTCAGGGAAGAGACACCTATGCATACAAAATAAATACAAAACTTACAGCCCGTGTCTTTGAGTCTGTTGATGGCGTTGGACAGGAGGCGGACACAGCCGAGGAAACCAGCGCCCTGCTTCTTGTGGATCTTCTTGTGGTTCCATACACTGATGGTAATAGAGTCAGCCTTTCCAATGTATCTGAAAGAGTGACACAAAGCAAGGTTAGTAAGACAAAAAAGATGAGGGGTGATAGAGTAGTTTTCAATCCTGACATAATTTCAGTTTCTGAGAAGTCATGTGTCTGTGTGCACACTGCAGGAATAAGGTCATTTTAAAAAGAAGTACTCAAAAATTGTCACTGGAAAAGACAAACTTCTATTCTGCATCTCTTTCAAACTCCTTCTCTGTGACACAAGATAACAATGCAGACTGTGTGTGTGATGTACACTGTGTCATGAGGCTGATTTCAAAGCAGCTTGTGTGTGTGTGTGTGTGCAGAATTAGCTGAGGCCAGTCTAGTCGTGGTTGTAGAACAGAGGAAGTCCCCGTGATGTGCTTCACCACTGTCTGAGGCCCAGACAGCTCTTACAGTAAACACACACTTCACACAACACTCAAATGCACAATCACACATCCACTGACACACACACATAATTACAGCTCTGATGCCAAGCTCTGTAATATTCTGCGTATCAGTAGCGAGGAGTGGGGCTTTCCTACTGAACACATCAAAACATACAGGTTTGGTATGTAAGCCAATGAATGAAGGGAGGTGAGATTAAATTACAACTATGGTGAGTTGTGGATCTTTTCATTTGTCCAGTGATCAACTTTCTAGTTACTGAACATTTGATCCGGGCACAGGAGCATCTTGGGACACCTCTTCTCTCTCAGTAGATCCCGATGTGTCTGGGCCTGTGTTTTATGTTGATTATGATCTCATTCTTGGTATTTACCACTACTTGATGACAAATTGATGAAAGAACACATGGTTTTTGTCAGGAAAGCTCCAATTTCTTCCTCCAATAAAAGGTGAGTTAATTAGAAAGCTTCTTTACTAAGGAGCAGATTAGAGACCACTGGAAATAAGCTGTGTCTAACCAAGCATCTTGTAAAAGGCTTCTGATCCACCATCTGATACGACACTGGGATTATACAGCACAGTCACTACTTGGTAAGAACGAGTCTTGGAATATGCTTTCTTTTGTCATTAAAAGATACAATCCCAAATGAGACATAATTGAATGGTTTTGATTTGCATTTTCAATCAAAACAGTATTTTTGTTTTACTTTGATTACATCAGTTTGGAGTCCACGCTTGATTAGGATGGTAATCTGATCCTGGAACAACAGATGTACCAAGCATTGTATTATGTTGTAGTTTGTTTCCCTGTCTTTTTTGTGCTGTGGTGCAGCTCTAACTACCTCTGAGGGGACATTATAGTTTGCTCCGTTTTCCCTCTACACAGTGTGGCTGAGATGAACAGGTAACTGTGATAAAAAGGTGTACTGTGCTGAAAACAGAGCTGAAACAGCTGACAAGACAGTAAACAAGTGTTTATTTATTAAGTGTATTACCTCACTCACAAGAAACAAGTAAAGTGCTGCTTGAGGAAACCTCCGCCATGACAATGCAGGAACTTAGTTTGTATTTATGAATAACTGGACTATAAAGCAGAGAGAAAATGATACATTATCACTTTAGATGTAACTGACCATGTCTTTCTGTTTGCTATATAGTTCTTGGCAGGTAGATGGGCTGTCCTCTAAAACATTAACGCTGACGGCAACCACATATCTCACTATGTGATCACTTGAAATTTGCCTTACCTCCAAAAAAAGTGTCTCTTTATATCTCTGTACTAACATTTTGCTTTAACTTTTTTAAAACAGACCACAACTACTTTTCTAAGACGAGAAGGAGATACATTTGTACCGTCACCTTTACTGCAATTCTTGTAGATTCTGTTTCTAATTTCATTGTTTTGACAAATTATGAGCCACTGTTATGTTTGTGCAGCTATAATAATCACAGTGGAGGTTAAACAATTCAAACTCTGCAGCAGTTATAAAACCTAAACTATGTTTGTCTGGACTTAATCTTGGGACTAGTTTGGTTATTACACCAGTTTATGCTGCAGTACAGTTGCAAAAGCCTTTGCAAGTAGAAAGAGAAAATATCAATTGTTTTTTAGTAGTAAGAGTGTTGAATAATGAATGATAATGATTTATAACTACACCCTTTGAAATTATGTCATCATCTAGATCATCTCCTAATCCCACAGACAACAGCAGCCAAGGTGAAAATATCCAAACCAGATAATCTTTCTGAGACAAAATCAATCCAGACCTGCAGGATACATTACACTGAGAAGGAAAGCTGATTTATTTCCAGATTGGATATATTTTATATGACCAGCCTTCAATTGTTAACATCGGTGAAGACAAAAATAAATCAAAGTGCAGATTTTATATGCTCTGACGTGTCCATATAAAGAACCTAGATCTAATTTATGTGCACTGAGTTGAAGCCAAAGCATTCTTGCTTGCTTCACTTTAAACTTACAGTAACCTTCAAGTTGCAATGATCGAATCACCCATCTATTTCACATTCTGTACTCTACTTTAGGCCAGAAGCCTCCTCTGAATTCTGAGTCTCGTCATGGAAATTTGTGAACATTTGGTCAATTACAAAATTTTAACTACTTTTTGGTGCAACGTGGGCACATGCATCTGGAATGTAAGAAGAATGATCAAATATTCAACCAAAACTATATCCTGTTGCAGGCAGTTTACCGTATTTTCCGGACTATTGAGCACACCTCATGTGGTCCACTCTGACCGGGTCTAATGTGACGACGCTAAATTTATCGGCGGCACGGAGCTTGCTAGCTTGTAAAAAGCCAACGAGCTCTGTGCCGCCGATACATGAGAAACACCGGTGTTTAAGTTCAAAGCGTCAGAAAAAAGTAGCGGCTTATAGTCCGGAAAATACGGTACTTTATATTAACATTCTCTCCATGTTGCTTGTGTTGACTGTGCCAACTCACTGCAAAGGGAATGTGAGAGAAATCTCCCTCAGGTTAAACCACCACCAATCAATGTCTGGAGCTGCTCATTTTTTGACTACACTCTAGGTGTGGCATACAGATTAGGAGTAGACTTGGCAACTACTGCCAATGCATTTTGAATCTGGCCGTCCATGAGAGACAGAGTGGAGCAGTGCTCATGCCCTCGATATGTTCAGCATTTTATTACTGAGGACACATCACATGTCACTCTGGAAGGATGTGCAAAGACTCTTGAAGCAGCACAGGCTCTCACATTAAGGAACAAGTTATGCACAGCACAACATGTACAGAATTTAACATCTCTAGAGCGAAGCCAGAGGGAGCAACAAGCAAACTTGATATTCCAACTAAAGCAAAGTGAAGAGCTGCACTGAAACGCCTGGAAATTGGAGGCCGAGCATGAGGAGGCACCCTGCCAAAACCAGACCTACATACTACTACAAGTTCATGAACTTTCAACATTTACAGAATGTGCTCCAAGAGTTGGTCTCTATCTGCAAACATCTTCTGCACAAGACGCCGACTTCAACTACAGAGGATCAATTGTAGTTTCAGGATACTTTTGATGGGTAATATTAGGCAACAAGGCCTTCGTCAGTGTCAGTGACATGTGGGAAAAGACCCCACCTCCAAAAGCTGGAGGCTGCAGATGGGGGTGTGGTGAGCTGGCAAGTTGCCAAACCCACACTCCCATCTGCTTTCTGTGGCATGTTAGCCATTTCCTGAACCAGAGGAAGAGGCCAGGGGTCGCTGGTGGGGAACGCTCTCCTCGGAGAGGGGTGGGGATCGAGGAGGGAGAAGAGAATTATGTAAAGAGGGAGGGGATCTGAGGTTGATGTTGACGGGGGGAAAAAAAGAATTGGAAAATGAAAGCATGCACCCAAAACAGACACATGTATCAGTAGTTGCAGGAAAATGACCAAAGCGTAACGAATGGTTATTTGCATGGCTAACTAAAACATATCTGCACTTCTTCCTCTTGGGGGTTTAACTATTTGTAATATTTCTAACTTGTACTATTCAATCAGTTACTCATTGGGGAATTTATTTGTACAAATCCTTCAAACATCTACTACCAAAAACATTAGGCTTAATCCTTCATTTGTTCCACCACTGAGTAGTTTCCAAGCAAAGATACCAACTGCTACACATAATATACCCTTTTTTTTTTTTTTTTTTTAAAACCAAACTCCCATCTTGTTCCCTTAATATTTCATTTTTACTGTCTACTGCATATTTCCAACTCTTCTTCCTCTGTTTCCCTTCATCTCTAACCACTACATGTGTTAGGTTGCCAGTGGGTCCTTTGGGTCCTGTGGGGTGATCACTCCTTGTAATGGCCTGTCGACACAAACCTCAGTACAGAGAACATTCAGAGCGCGGGGCCCCAGTGAAAACACACCGACTTCAATACAAAGTTTCATACAAGCATGTGCGAGGTGTGATAATCATCCCGTTCTAGCCTTTTTCCAATGGGTTAGGTAACTTGTAAAATCGAGAAGCTTCTACAACTATAATACTGACAGAAAGTGAAAGGAAAACTTCCTTGTTTGAAAAAAGCAGGTCTCAAGTATTAACTTTGTTTTATGTGAAGCCTGTGGTGTGGCATGTGCAAAATGTCACTCTGCAAGATGTTTTGTTGTCATGTAAAACTCACTAAGTGTAGAGATGAGCGTTTGTTCACGCAGAAAATAGGTGATTGAATTCCAGAAACACTTGTCATAGCACTTCTGCACAGAGACGTACTCTCGCTGCATTCCTTTGCCAACAACGCTTTTTGTCTTGTTTTAATTTCCAGCTGGCACATGGTCCCATATTTAAATTCACTGTAGCTTCCTTAGGAGACATGAAGGCCACACAGCCACAATGCAGCCCTCCTGTTCACTTACAGATCATAATGTTGATTCCACTTTGGGTCCAGCGTATTTCTCACAGTATCTGTAGAGTGGCATTGTCCTGAACCGTCCACCACCACTTTGGCAAAGGGATCCGGTAAACCTGTAGAAGTAGACAGACACAGGTGAGGAGGTTTTGTTTGGCCACGTAGACTCATCAATATACAGATAAATGTGTTGGGACCCTTCCTTAAAAAACAAGAACCATCATTTATTGTTTATTTTATGTTTTACACAAATTGGACACTGTTTCGGTGATGGTACCCTTAGTGATCGCAGTACTTCACGAGGACATTTCTGCATCAGTTAACAGATATTTTGTCCTACCCTTCCCGATCATCCTGCCTTAACTGTGAAGTGTAGAAGTTTCATAGCAATTGGATTTACTGAAGTGTTGTTTTTTACTTGATCATCAATCTACTTGGAGATGATCTATCAGTCTTTACGTTTTAAGGTGGTTATCTGCAGTTTTCTTTCTGGGCTCCTTAGACAACTCTCTTCTGGATTTCTCTGGTTTATGATCAGTGTGGTGCACATAATGATACCAAACTACACAGTGGGAAGGTTTCTCTCTTCAAATGGGCTGATAAAAAGATTCAAGAGTCCTGTGACAATACTTCAGGTTAAACTATTCACTTGAAACATGATTAAAATGCAGGGATTCATCATCTTATTTAGGGATACAAAGAAATTAATTTATACTGTTTTAGCATATCTTGGTAAAATAAACAAGAAATCATTTCTTTTGCCCAGATCTGTACCTATTCATGGAGAAGACAGGCCCATTGTTGCAGTGGCAACCTTATCTCTGGTTGTCTCCTTTCACAGTGACAAAAGTTGGAAACTATAACTACAATTTACTCTTATGTAATTTCTTTGTATAGGTACCTATTAAAGTTACATTTAAGTTCTCTGTTTGCTCCCTCTTGCTTTTTAAGACTAATGGGATTTTCTGTTAAATTCTATTAAACATTTAATGTTATCCCGATCTCTAATTGAAACACGTGCTGTGTCTGATCCAAGTTCAACTCAGGCTGACACGAAGGTCACAAAACCAGCACAGGTGGTGCATAATGATCCATGATGACCCACTCAGATCAACCACTGACCCTCTTGTTGCTGTGGGATGTATAAATTAATGAACACCGTGAAAAAGTAAGTCATTAGTCTCATCAAGTGTCTGGTTTTGTACATTTCTGTGCTATAATGTTTCAACATCTTTTTCTAACTTTGGTTAATCTAAAACTACACATCTCACAGGACAGGCCAATTAAACAGACGAATTAAAAGATGCTCCTCCGACACTTAAACCTTTGTGTTTCAGATAATGTTATCACCAGAAGGTATTTAATACAATTTTCATACAAACCCTCTGTGTGCAACATTGATACAGTAAACAGAAGGGAAGCAAGTGCACTAACACAAATTAAAAAAAAACATGTACATGTTCTTGTTCAGCTGGAAATCTGATCAGGGATTTGTCCTGTTGTGTATATGTGCTGTTCTCTGTGTTGGTCTGTGTGTGTTTTTAAAAGGGTCAGAGTATACACCTCGAGGCACACACACTTCACGCAGGTTAAACCTGTTTAGTTACCCTGCTGGTTTCCTGGAGCTTCCCTCTTTGTGTTTGTGTTGCAGACAAAAATGAACTTGCTTCTGTTGCCTTAACAAAGACCACAGCTGCCAACTGAAGTAAAACAAGAGGATTTCTTATATTATCAGTGGAACCAAGTAATAGCACTTTGGTTCAGCTGTGGCTGATGTTAAAGTGCTTTATAAATACAGTTGATTGATTGATTGATTGATTGATTGATTGATTGATACTGCTCTGTTTACATTAGCAGTTGAGAATGTCGTGACCACTGCTGAAAAAGCTTTAAGCTCAAAGATTAGCAACAGTAAATACGAGATCACAGAGAAAACAAAGCACGATCCCCCCACTGGACTCTACCCAACAGTCTGTGTATTTACACATACTGTATTTCCTCATTAAAAAAATGGTAATCAGTTTTAATAAGGCCTGAGAAGAACAAATAATGCAGCCCAGGGAGAAACAGTCAGGAGTGACTTGATTAAGCATAGTGTACCTGCAAATATTTCACAATAAAAGCCTTTTCAGAATTAACAGTGTATGTTAAAGGAGGCATTGACTTTGTATCAAAGGTGTAACTTTAATTTTTTGATCCACTCTGCTCCCGGTTCCACTTAAATCATCAAAACAATGATTCTTACTGAATTAACACAGGAAAATACAAAATACTTTTTACAGTATTTGAGGATTTACGATATGATGTAATATCCCTTCAGTTTAATTAAAGTCTTTCAGTCCAGTGCTTCGGCACCACTGGACCTGATACCCATTACTAGAATTTAGGTGAACGGTGGGTGTTCCTGGTGTATAACAGACACACAGACAGACTGATCCTCAGGGACTTCATTTACAGCGGAGCTTTAAAAAGCAGCAAGCTGCCACTGCTGACAAAGCCCATTCAAATGCACAAGGGAGGGAATTGGACAAGAATAGCAACACGTAAAAATAGTCTTTACTTACGGAAGAAGTCTTTCTTTGCCAGGTTCTTTGCACACAGGACTAGAAAAGGAGAAACATAGAGAGGTGTTAATGGCAGGTTAAAAATGTGACAAAAACTTACAGAGCATTTCACATTTACTTTTGAAATTAAGGAAGAAACAAGCTGCATTCAAACAGCTTGTGATTAGGTCCTGAATTATTTTTTATTTTCTATTTATAGAGAACATACCAGTCATGGCACATCTGTTTCACAGCTGTCACCCAGCTACTGATATTACAAGCACTCAAAAAGACTTACATTTTTTTAACATTAATATTTAAAACTATATTATCATGTCACCATTACTGTATTGTATGTTTAAATAAGTGTTTCTGTCTCTGATAATATTTTACTTTGGATTATTATTTGGTGCATCCTGTTTTGTTAGATTTCATTATTTCTTAGCTGTAAAATGTTGAGTGGCGAGTGCCGTCTTTTTGTCCATCCTCACTGTCCCCACACAGGCTGGAGGCCAGTTAAGAATTTCTCATTTTAAAATATTGAACAGACAAGCGCTCTCTCCTGTATGAAGCAGGTCCATCGGGGTTTGCGTCACAGGCAACATACAATAGCTTTCAACAGAGAGAGAGAGAGACGGGGGGAAGTAAGAAAGTACGTCTGTTTGGCTTTGTTCTGTCTCGTCTCCTTTACCATAGTGATGACTTTTTGTATTTCCCTTCTTAAATGTCTCGAGTATGTTGAAAGACCTAGGTGAACCGAAGAAGGCCGATGCTTTGTTTGAGGCTGGCTACACAATCCTATGACATGAATAGAGTAAGACAAAGTAGGCCAAGCATTAACAGTCGAGAAAACTCAACACAACCAAGGCAATAAGAACAACCGTGAAGTTAGGAGAAGTAAAAGGGAGTGAAATAAGCAACCTAATACCAGCAGACAGACCAACATCCTCATCAGCTGTCAATCAGTGAGTCAGACCTGGTATTAAGCTCTCCAATAACTCACACACTCATTTCTGTATTCATTGTTTTCTGTTCAAGGTCATGGGCATACAGGTAACTCAGCAATTTCAATCAATCCTCTAGGTACAGAAACTACTCCTACACTTAATCCTGAACTACAAGTTAAACAAAAGAGGCAGATCATCTTCTGAGCTGACAAAAGCATGTGCCCACTTATACAAGACATCACATCCTCTGTTGCTTGTCATCTTCTTTGCCTCCAGTATTTTTCTGCACCTTTCCTTCTGAGAGTTTAATAAAGCAGAAATAAACACCATAAGATTGAATGTACATCTTCTTACCTTGCCTCAAATGGACTATATCTGTTCAGCATGATGTAAAACTTGCAGTGATGTGCTAATGTAAAAGCTATGAAGTGAATATGTTGGTTCAAAGTTGCTCTGAACACAGAAATAAAATCATGTGATTACCCTTGTGCTAGTAACATACATTCAATATTTAATTCTGCAAAACAATATTACAAAAATATTATGGCAATTTCAACTCAAGTAAAAGACATTGGTCCCTCTTCCAAGCACATTAAGTCCACTATACTGAAACAGTAGGATTATAAAGGAGACACTTATTAAACCTTGACAGTGACCAAAATGACACAGTCAGTCAAATGAGACAGAATCACAACATAGGAAACGACACGAATCAAACTACACTGACTTGGCCGACTGAAAGAACACTAACCATCAGCTTGTCAGGGGAAACTACACGGCCAAAGCCAACAGTATGGGTGCAGGCCAAATCAAAGGCAGCCAGAAATGCCTCCTATGGGACAAAATGGACACCATGTTGTCAGCAGACAAGTGAAAAACAGGAGAGTCTGAAACTTGGCAGAATACTTGCGGACAGAGAATGTAATAAAATTAGCCAGGAGACTTTAACTGGGTCGTCAACCCCACGCTAAAGCAGACATGTACTGCAGGGTATCAGCAGAATAAGTTTAGAAACAAAAAATTCATTCTGTCAAGTGCTCTGACATTATTATTTATTAAATAGAGTTAACAAAGTCAGGCCGAAATATTGGACTAAGTATTATTATCAGTATTACCTCCGCCATGGAGGAAATGTTGATGTCCGTCTATCCGTCTACTGAACAGATCTTGATTTTTTTTTTTTTTTTCTTTTAGAGAGAGGACATTACCCAAAGAATGAATGATTACATTTGATGATGATCCAACGATGGGATCCTTTCCCCCAAACTCTCCCCAAAATGCAGATTACTTAGAACAGACAAATGTAAGACAATGGCAAACAAGAACCAGTAGGGGGCAGCAAAACACTAACACTGCATCTATAAATGGGTGAAGAAGAAGGAGGAAGCTGTAGGTACAAATTGAAAGCAAGGAAATGTTTGGCTGTTCAAGTCAGAATCACAACTTTGTCATGCTTTCATGGATTAAAAAAAAACAAACTACATATACATACAGGATGATAACTTGGGTAAGACGTGGATTACGCCTCAGCAAATGTTTGTCATAGCATGTTCCAGCACAGAGGAAGAATATAGATGCAGCAAGCTTCTTATTGAGAAAGAACTGCTCCACCATCTCTCTGCATCTACATGACTGGAGTGGGCAGTAATTCAGAGGTCAGGAACCAGGCTGGTGAACCACTCCAACAGTGGAGACCCACAAGCAGCTGACTGGCTGTGCGTGCTCACCACTGCTGAAGAGGCAACACAGATTAGTAGCTACCAGGTTAAACTGAGTGTACTTGGCTCTCCAGTTACCAAACTGTGCTAATGAAGATTAAAGGATTAACCTGCACACTGCTCCACTGTCTCAGCCACAATTACCACAGAGGGAAAATCCTCTCTCATTGTTATCAATGGCGTCTCACCAACTGTGCTGCCAGGCACCGCAGGCTAATGCTACTGATGATGATAAATATGTTCAAAGGGAGCACACGTTACAGAACTGTGCAATAAAAACTGGGCAGGCTGAAGTTTTAAGAGATTAAACTACTAGCTCAGGTTTTTATGAGTTCTGAAAAAACAAAAAACTGGAAAACATTTGATCATATCCCAGGTTTCTTCAAGGTACATTTGATTTTCTAAATTAGTGCTGTAACAGCATGTCTTTAATCAAGTCAGACAACAAGGCACCGAAGTACCATGATAATTTATACAACAGGGAGGTGTTAACCTATATCAACATATGTGTAAAGTTCTCGTCACACCAGAGATAAGTATTAATGACGGGCTGATGAACTTCTCCCTGAGCTCATTATAAAGTTCCTCTGTTCAACCTTAACGAAGCAGCGCTGAGTCACAACAGAAAAAGCACAGTCGTAACAACTAGAGCTAAATACAAAAAGAAATTGTACGTAGTAATATCTTATGTCTTAGTTACCATTAAAATCAACAACAACATAAATGTTGAATACAGAGAAAACCACATCATTTCATGCAGCCCTGTTTCAACCCCCTAAATGAGCACAAAGTATTTTAATATGTTACAGAGGGAGCTGTGTCTTTGTTAAATTAACAATGCAGACTCAATACAATGAGCCTCTGTGTCAGAGCATACATTTATAAATGGTTGTAGGTCTGCTACTCTCTCTGGGTTATTGTAGCTTCCCTCAAAGACTTCTATGTAAGTTCAAGGCTTTAGATAAACATGCCTGAATATGTTGATAATCTTATCAAGGCCTATGCAGACTCCACCATCAACAAGGAATCAGATCTCATATTGCTGCCCTTTAGTGTTGAATAGCTGCCACGTGAGCAGGCAGGCCGTGGTGACCCGGGGCTGGCAGAGGACCAGACTCATTCAGATTCTAACACGGAAAGCTGGGTCAACTAGGAAGCAGTAAACCGCCAGGAAGCCCTGGGGTGAGGTTGTCCTCTGTGTTGTCTGTGGGTCATCGTCCCCACCATAAACCCCCAGTATGAGGAGAGGCAATAAATCTGGATAAACACTTGTGTACTGAAAAGCAGTAAATGCCAACTATCCATCACCAAGGATTCTCAAACATCACCTCTGATAGCTCCTCTGATAATAAGTGCATTATGGGATGTTCAACAGAAAGTAGTGTACATGTGTTTATGTAGTTCCACTGCTAAATGTTTGAAGGCAATATATAAATATAACAATGCTTGTTGGAGAGATTCTTGGTTCCTTATTGTTCCACCAGGTAACTTTACCATCTCAAGATCTACTAAACAGATCCCTTTACCTTAATTAAACTTTCCCATCATGATGTCAATTCACTTTCAATCAACTCAAGAGACCTGTGCAACAATGACAATGAAAAAAAACAACTTTAATGATATAAAGTGAATATATTCTTTAGTATTTTGTCGAAATCTGATTCTGCCCATGTTCATAATTCAGCATCTAAAATCTAAATTAATTATAAATTGAAGAATTTCCCAGGTGTGGGATGAATAAAGTATTATCTTATCTTATCTTAAATTCACATTAACTCAATTTGTTTTTAATAAATACTGCTGACTTAGTCTTCTGACCACCCAAAGTTTCCCTCACCTTAAACAAAGCTAAGATAACAGCTAAAGGGTCAAAAGGGGGTCACCTCTACTCCATTGTTTTTTTTAAGGCACTGGAACAGCTGCTCCTTTGGGACCATTTGCAGGTAATTCACTCTGAAACAATCCAGTAAAACAGTCACACCAAACTCAGCTTGGACATCTAAGCAATTAACAAAGCAGGATAATGTTTTTACCACTGTCTGGTAGCTAAGGGAAGTGGAGACAGACAGTGTCCTTCCACTGACCCAGACAATATGTCCTTAGGCTTCAGAGGTCAACCTTCACTACTCAGCTCCAGGGGAAGTGTTAGTGTACCACTTAAGCCTCAGTGTGTATTGAGCTCCCACACCTACATGTGAAGGCTAGAAAATAAACATTTTAATGTGTCCTGTAACCAGCAGGGCATGAAGTCAGAGCCAAACCATTAGTCAGGAGCTTCTTACTGTGATGAGTGTTTGATCTGCCACAACACAGTTAGGCACGGCTTGAAGACCTCTGTTTTAAAATATAATGTAACAATGTGCAATCACTGCATTTTGTAATTTGAGGTTCTGTTGCAACAGCAGTGAGACTAAATATAAACACACTGATGCCAAACCGCAATTTACATAAATCATTGCACAATGATGTATGATAATTATATTGTGGATAACAAAACAGCATGATCGTTTATATTCATTAGAAAATCTGCACGCAGTGTGTGTGTGATCACAAAGAGAGGCAGTTAGAGGAGCGGGAGCTTTGTAACGTCTCCATCTGTCAGAACAAAAAGGTCGGGATGAAGGTTGGCATTAGTTCCGGTCAAAAGGTGAAAGGTCGTAAACAGACACGGGTAGGGGGGGGAGTTGTTGGGGGATTCTCCAGGGATCCTTCACAAGTTTCCATTTGGGACGAGGGGTGAGGGGTAGAATAAGTCCAATGTTCAAATCCCTGGAGCGTCCTGACAGTCTAACACTTAACTGCCAGGTCAGCAGGTTGGTTTCAGTTGGAGACATGTGGCGGCAAAATGCAAAAAAATTTAAATAACTAAATAATAGACTAAAAAACAGACAGGGTCCCTCTTTGGAAACAGCCCAACAGATGGATGAATCAGGTTTTAGGCTTTGATACTTTTACAGATATAACAGCAGAACTAATTAAATCTTCCTGTCCTACATCAATGAAAACACCTAACCACAAGGGGTATGAATGTAACCTTCATTTATTGTGGCATCACTCACTCTCATTGACAGAGAGCTGCAGGAGGTGTGTGAAGGTTGGTAGAAAAAGTTTTATTTCTTACACTGAATCTGAAAATGTACTGAATTTAATTTAAAAATCACACAGTAATAAATTAGCTGATGAATGATTAGGTCTGAAGATATTAACATTGTGAAATCACGACTGTGAATCTTTTTGGATTCAAACCCACTGCTTCAGGGACTATAGCCCCTGTTTGTGGGTCGTCCACTCAGCGGGGTGAGCTATCTGGGTGCCCTACTGTGTGACATCTTATTTATAAAACCAGGATGCCAAGACAAAGGACATGAGCTGTATTCTAGTTCACAACAGTGTATGATTTGCAGTGTCCAGTTCACTGAACCACCAGCATGCATGTAGCCTCTTGCGCTCAGTTTATCGTTATCCGACCACGGAGCTTTGTCCTCGACCACAGAGTTTGTGGTCAGTAACTCTGGTGGATAACTGCGTGATTGTGCTCAGCCAACTCCAGCGTCAAGTACAGACATTTTGTGGTGCATTTGCTCAATTAATTATCCTGCAGCACAGCAAGGGCGGGACAGTCAACCCCCGCTGCATCAGCACCAACATGCTGCTGAGCCTGGACGATGTGTGGTGGTGATTCTTTGATGGTTTTATTTTAGCTTCTTGGTTGATTGCTGTGCTGGGATTTAATCATCACGGTAAGTATGACCAAATATCAACATGGACAACAGTGTGGATGAGGACTGTGTAAGAGTGTGACTGATTAGGAAGCCAGAAAAAAAAAAGACTCAGGTCTTACAGATAAACCTGACTCAGGGCAGCATCTTTCAGAGTGAACAAATACTTCTTTCATACTTTATATGTCAACTATTGAAATGAAATAGTTCGACTAATTCACAACAAGACTGAAGCTAACACCGAACAAAATGTTTGGTGGATCCCAATTAAAAGAAACCTAAACACAGTAAGAAGTCAAATGTACACCATTAGCCTCAGAGACATCTCTACCAGCTCAAGTCAATACAATCCCATCGTGACCAACTCCAACAGTGCAGGATAACAGTGTGGGATCTCAAGTTGAGGTGAATCTTTTTTGCATCGTGAGTGCAGTGACCTCAGATCTCCACGTCCATCCAGCCGTATATATTCAATATGCAGCTGTAGTAGCACTGGAAGTAGCTTCAGACACAAAGTTGTACTAAAACACCTTTAGCTTGGGAGGAACCAAAATAAAAGTTAAAATGTAATTTAAAAAAAAACATCCCTTCCTCGTGAAAGTCGATGGTTGCCAAGTGATAAATGTGGCCTAGTCCCAAAGCCAGAAGTTGATTCCTCTCACCTTTATACACACACACACACACACACCCCTCACCTGATGCCACAATATGTAGGATGTAAGGACTCTGAGATGTTTCACACTACTTAAACACTTTCAATTCACTTTTTTTTTTTTAAGCATAATGGCTTTATTTGATTTCCACCAGCAACACTGCATCTTTTCTTTTTCAGGCATTTATGAGCTTGAACAGACCAAAAACACAGACACACTCAACCCATACATATACACACACTTTATAAATCCAAGATCTACGTTTATTGAAAGTTTCAAAAAGAATTGCTCCGACACGCCCACTAACACCCCGCATCTCCTCAGATTTGCCCTTGTTTTGACTCTTGCCACAACCCCACGCCGTCTCATTCACAGTATTGTTCCACAGTTAAACAAAACACTTCCCCTTCCTTTACTCACGCCTCTCTGTCGGGCTCGCTCTCTCACTACGACGCTCAGAGCACAGTGCATGCTGGGAAAATGTCAGAGAATAAGCCGTCTGTGTACGTGACCGACTTTGTGTTACTGCGGTGAGTACAGACTGCAAATAATAACGATGATGTGGTATGAACTCACATTTATGGCTCTCTAAAATTGGGCGATCTAATCTACTATTGTGCTTCCTCTGTAAAGCCATTACTCGGTTTCCCAACCTCCCACCCTGAGCCTTTCTCCAGCCCAGTGAATGCTCGGGATGCCAATTATGTCATTCAGTGGAGAGGCCAGTAGTCTACAGCTGACACTCCCCCTCCTCCCCCTCTCTGTTCCCCGAGGAGACGCCAACAATCTGGAGTCAGGAATCTGGAGTGAACGTAGTCGCTACAGAAAGAGAGAGACAGGGGTGAGGAGGTAAAGACAAAATGTTCATCTGGAAGCAGGAATCTACGGCGGGATGACGAGGAGGGAGGAAGGAATGTCAGGAGGTCTATCAAGAGTCACAAATCTGTAGACAATAGACGGGGAGACATGGAGAAAAATATGAGAAACCAGGGAGGAGGGAGGAGGAGGAGGGGGAAAGTTAATTGGACCAGGCAATGACAGGGATGACATTTTGGCAACGGTGAAAACGCAGAGGGAGGAGCAGACCAAGATAAGACAGTGAGCAATGGAGACCAGAACTCTGTCTGGTGGTTTATGGTGTGCACATGGGATATTTAGCCTCATTATTTCATTTATTTGTCACATAAAGTCAGCTCTGAAGCTCTGGAGTCAGCACAAGTATCTCTTAAAGTCATTTAAACATTACCCGACAAATCTTACTGGGTAATGTTTACCTGACCAGCCAACAAAAGTTCAACCACTTTGACTTTGAGATGCTGTGTTGTACCATTTTCAAAGTCATCTTGTCTATCAATATATGCACACAGCTAATAGTGAAATTATTGTTTTAAAATGTTGGGGGAATTATTGAGGGATTATTTGATCAAACCCTTCTTGTAAGTGAGAGCAAAAGACACTGCTCTAATATTCTACTACAACATATTAATAAACTACCCACAAATAAAAAAAAACAAGGACTACTCTGAATTGGGAGTTTTTAAATGGACCCAAGCTGGAACATAATGAACAGATGGAGAGTTTCAGGAAGGAAACCAGAGGAGAAAGATAATGTGGAGCAGAGAGTAAAGGATGGAGGAAGGGATGAGGGATAATAAAAGGAATTAAGGAGGAGGAAATAAGCCGGGGTGAGTCAAGCGAGCTCATCTAAGGACCGAGTTAAAGTAGATGGAATAATCATAGAGGAAACATTGAGACTGAAGTCTGATTTAGATACAGTCAGGTGTAATAACATACCACAGGAGTTATTCCCACATGACTTATGAGGGACACATATGGCGAGGAGATAGCTGAGCTGATAAAATGAGTATGGAACATTTGACTATACTGTACATGATTCAAGCCAAAACTGTCTCAGGAATGTGGAACAGTCCTTCTCTCGGTATTTAACATTAAGAGACAACTGCACACAAGGTCAAACTATGTCTTAGAGTCAACCTACTATGTGAGGATGCTCTACTGTGTGTGTGCGTGTGCATGTGTGTGTCCATATGGATGCCAGGATTCATTTTCTAAATGTCTCTGTGTGGACTACTAGCCCTTAGAGACAAAGCAATGAGAGAAGACAGGGGTCGAGTGAGATGACAACCGTGACTATGAAGTGGAAAACAGCATTTGGAAGTTGGGGTGAGGAGGTGGGATCTAAAGGCCAATTCATACTTTCCGCGTCCGTATGGGTCATAGTCTATGGTATGGGTCCAAGTGACGTAAATCTCGTCATCGAACACGTCGGCAAGCGCTCGAGCGGACATGAGCAGACAGGCGCGGAGCCGTCCATGTGCAGCTCAAAAAATGTGGCGGCGTCGCCTGGGCGCAGAGGGCACGAGCAACTGCGCATGTGTGAAAATCAATACAAGCAACTGCACTGCGCTTGTGCCAGCATATCAACATGG
>OOFC01041770.1:5381-32122 GCA_900323345.1 Pseudochromis fuscus | reverse complement strand
ACACTGATGACTGTCATGCTGGAACTAATGGCACATTTACACTGGTGCCTGCTCGCTTCGCCTCACCTTGGATCGCTCAGGATCAGCCCCCCTCGGTTGCATTTACATTGCCGAGGATAGTCCCTCCTCCGTGTAGCTGGCTGTCATTCGTGACATCATCTTTTATGCGATTCTTTCGTTCCAGCTCCTGCTGAATTTTCTCATCGGCGACTAATGACAGAAAGGTTTGCACCTCGTCCTGAGTCCATGGGGCAGGATTTCTAACAGATGCCATTTCTCTTCTTGTTGTTATTTCAAACACGTCTGCACGGTTTGCCGAAGATTTAAAAATGAAGTGTTTGTGGTGACAGATTACGTGCCGCGCAGTGATGACGCCAAGACGCAGTGACGAATCCGACCAATAAGATTTTAGTAGCTGCTCCGACCTGACCAGGTACTTTTTTTGGAACCGCAGGAGAGGAGGTATGAAAAGTTGTACCAGGTACCAAGTTCCAGGTACTTTTTTGCCAGTGTAAATGTGCCAAAACCAAAGCGAAGCGAGTAGGTACCAGTGTAAATGCGCCATTAGGGTTCAGTGTCTTGCTCAAGGACACTTCGACACGTGGACAGGAGGAGCTGGGGATCGAACCTTTGAGCTTACAATTCGTAGACAACCCTAAGTCACAGCCGCCCTAACTAGAAAGCACAAACCTCCATTAAGGTATAATCCATGTCTGACCTCTACCAGAGAGCCTCAGGCTGTGGACAGTATCACCCTGCATGTGTGAGGTGACTTTCAAAAAGTAAAATCCAATAAGATGCAAAAATGTTATATATTTCTAAAACATCCTCCCTTCACAAGAGATAATAATCATCAAGATCTAAATGTTTGCATAATGTTGCTAAGAGACCAACACACAAATAAACTATTTCAGGAGGATCCATAACCTCATCAAGAGAGTTTAATAATCTTTAAAAGGCAGAATGTAGATATCACAGTGTCTTAAAATATGTTTAGATTCTGTTGGACAAGCACCTTCCTCAATAAAATCCTTGGCTCCTCCACATGTGGTGAGTCTCTGATGGAGAGCAGCAGCACAGAGGTGGTCTGCCTAACGTCTGCCTCTGCTGTCACTTGCCTGTGTCCTCCACTGTGCTGCTAGCTAGAGCTGAACCTTTAGCAGAAACACATTGTGACAGAGCTGCTCATCAAGGCCACTAGTGGAGCTCATGTGCTCAGTATCCTCCCCTCCTCTCCCCCCTGGTTGAGAATTAGGCCAACTCCAACACAGTGCATCAGGCTACCACTCCAGCATTGTCAGGCCTCATCACATCGATGGCTGCTGTAACAGATGCTGCTTCACCTGTAAAAGATCCCCCCCCCTACCCTCCATCTTTTCACTTTTGTTTCATCTGTCATTATGCCACTACCTGGAGAGTGGAGTAGAGGTTAGGCTTTGAAATGTGGCACACTACACTTAACATAAATCTGAAGTGACAGCACACCTTAGAGGTGGCAGTCTGCACAACTTCCACCCAGAGTTGACTTTGATTGGGTTAAAGAAGTAGTTCTGTCCTGAAAGTGACCTTTTTCCCCAAATTCAGACTTCTGAGTTCTCCTCTCTCCTCAGGAAGTCACTAATACATTCAGTAATACTGGGCGACATGCGTATAGTATTTTCCCTCCACTGGTTTCTCTCAGCCCAGCAATTATTCAGCGGCGAGGGTGCAAGCAGCAAACCAATGAGGGGATTTATGCAGATAGAATGCAAGATATACTGCGATGAATCATGTCTCCCTGCACGTAAATCTGAGCTCCTTGATCCACAATGATGATATATGTAGCTCCATCCAAACGCTCGGTTACAGGACAAAGTCATAACTCTCCTCCTTGTTTATGCAGCGCTCCCCCTCGGCGCTCACAAACACGTGTGTGCAGACACACACAAGCAACAAAGCATCTTCTTCCCACTCCTGTGGGGTCGTGCAAAACTGTTCACAGCTGCGGCGTCGAGGCCAAGTGCGGACAGGAAGTGGACACAAGACATCTCAATCCAAAATCTGGAAATAAAGAAAGTGTATTTGGAGTATTTGTGTCAACTTCCTGTTTGCTTTGTGCATACAGAGTGAGTGTGTGTCCACCACATTTCAGGAAAACAACACCTCCTGCACAGATACAGTCTTAATCAAGACATCAGAAGGGAACAGTAGATTTTTGTGCTAAATCAGGAGCTGACTCTGGGCCTGTTTTGCTGAGATTAGCATTTGGGATGATCTGTTTTTTAACAGTCTGCTAGTTTGTGAATGATTTGTTATAAAGTCAGCAATGTTCATTATTTCCTGCAATCGAATCTGTTTTCTTCAGTGTTAAAGACACAGAAACCAAAGCGATAGTTTTGTGTAAAAACATAAAAGTCTATACATAAGAGTAAGTGAAATCATCAACAACTTTTCATCTGTTCCTGTTTGTCCTGTTTTTTTGCTTCTCCTCTAACAGCCAAAGACAAATCAGAGAAGATATTTGCCTTGTCTTTTGTGAAGCTGATGAGATACGATGGGACGACTCTGAGGGACGGCGAGCACGATCTCATCGTGTACAAGGTAAATGCACCGATATCCCATAATACAGTTGGATATCCATTTGTTTTGCTCTGGTTTCCTCGTTACTGCCAACCTGTAGGGTCGGCCCACGCACCCTGTGACATGACCGTGAGATTAGCTGTAGGTAAAAACTGCCACTGGCCTTAATAATAGCCTGTCTTATATGAGAAATTACATAGTTGATATGCATCAACCCCCACAATGACATGAAATTACTTTCCAATTAAAACCCTTTGCATAATGATTCCTACATGTTGTGGTAATTAAAAAGTTAATGCTGGAAAAATTCCCCTGTGATTTTTCCTTCTCTTATTTTTTTGTATTGCTGTCACCAATCAGGTTGAGTTATATTTCTAGAACCTTCAACAATTGGCAGAAAAACCCAAAAAATAGTTTGAGGATTATAGAAAAACTGCCTTTTCAAAGAACACACAGGAATAAAATACTTTGTTGCAACAGTAACAACAGATATGGATTTCTACTTATGAACTGACTGAGTCTTATTCTGAAAATCCAGGCAGAAGCTAAGAAGCTGGAGGACTCGTCTCTGTACCTAAACCTACCCTCCACCAAGCTGGAGCTGGAGGAGAAGGGCTACTCCACCACCGGGAAAAGCACCCAGAACCTGGGCACCTGCACCATCAGCAAGGACTCCTTCCAGATCTCCACCTTGGTCTGCTCGACTAAGCTCACACAGAACGGTAATAACATCCATAATTCAGTTACCTCGTGTTGCTGTTGTCTTTTATATTTTGAAGAAAGCTCTCTGAAGCTGAAATGATGGAGGAGGAAGGTGTCCTCACATATTTTGGACACTTGGAAGGGATTTCCTCTGGTCTACTTTCTTCTCCTCATGCCATTCAGTCTCAGTTAGTGGATTTCAGTCCATTTTTGCTGAGCGAACAGCAGCTCTGCTCTGTTTGCTACTGTCAATCTGGCAGTATTTATTTATTTTTTTTTCTTTCTTTTCCCAGGGTACTTAGAAGATCCACACTTATTAAGCTAAGGAAATCCCCATCTCTGCCCTGTGGCTCATGGATTAAGGATTTTGGCGTCTTGTGTTCCCACCAGCTTTTATACATGTTTATAAATCCCCACAGACATCAATGTAAACCCTTTTGAACGCGTCGGTATTCCCAGACAGTGCTCATAACACTGTGGTTGTCTCAGTGTGGATTGTGTGAAAAGCTGGTCTACTACAGCATGTGTGAGTGGTCTCTGATTTCACAGTTGCTCTAAACAGAACCAGCCTGAATGTCTGCTTTGCTTTTTTTTTTTGCTCACTTGATGTGTTGTGTTGCTTTGTTTTCCTGGTTTTTTTTTTTTTGGTATGCAGGACTGACTCACCATTTTAATTAGAGCCAAAATGAAAGCTTCCTCATTCCTCTCAGTGTTTTTTGGCCACAGTCTAAAAAGAGAGTGAGAATGAAGAAGTAAGAGATTCACTGCAGGCTAACTTTGACTGGAATTGAAATTAATTGCTTTACTTGCCCAGAGCAACGCCCTGTTTGAATAAGGAGTGCATCATGCCCTTATGTTTTTATTCATGGTAGCACAAAGATAGTTTTAAATAGCCAGACAAGGGCAGAGTGAACAGAAATGCTCAGAGGGAACTGTTGAGGCAAACTGATGTGTGTGGTCAGTAATCCTTTGAATAATCAATGTGATGTTCTCACACATCTATGATACAGTAGGTCAAAGTTACACCGGGGGTTTGTGATTCTGCAAACGATGGCACTCGGTTTTCAATTCCAGTGTTGAACATTTTCTTGATTTGAAAAGTTTTAGCCAACCTGGAGGTGATTTTGGCATCAATTTAAAGTACAACATCATCTTCTATATCTTCTGTATAGCCTAGATGTCCCTGTCCCTCGCATCTTCCTCCAGCTCATCCTAGGAGATCCCCAGCTGCTGCAAGGCCAACTGGGAGACATAATCCCTCCAGCAGGTCCTGGACCGACCTCTAGGTCTCTGCCCAGTTGTAAACTGTCCAGTGGCTGCCGGGAGGCCTCCTAATCAAATGCCTGTACCACCTCATCTGTCTCAGTGTGAAGAAGCAGCGGCTTTCCCCTGAGCTCCTCCCCAATGGCCGAGCTCCTCACCCTGTCACGCAGACTGAGGCTCACCACCTGGCGAAGGAAACTCATTTCAGACACTTGTATCCACCTCTTCTTTCTAGACCAGTACAGTAGCTACTGCTCCCAACCTGTTCTCCTGATCCCCTTGTTCCCCACTTGTGAATAAGACCACGAGATACTGAAACTCCTCCACATGGGGTAAAGTCTCTCTTCATACCTGGAGGGGCTATGACATCCTTTTTGTAAAAGACATCATACAAATGAACTTGATCCTTTCATCTGTCCGAATCTACCAGAACAACACTGCATTGTTGAACTCCCAAAATCTCATTACATGACTTTAGGAGTCCTTAAAGTTGTGTGCTTTTTGCAGTGGAGGACCCTAAATTCAGCACCCTGTTATGAAGAAACCCAAAAACAACATTGTTGTTGACCTTGATGTGCTGACATTTTGGAAACAGAGGGATTTCTTTATCACTCTGTCTCTGTCTCCATCTCTTCTGTGGAAATCTGCTCTCCACCAGCAGCCATACTGATACTAAAGCCTCATGTGACCTTGTGGTAAATCTTTGCTGTCTTACAAAAAAAAAACAAAAAAACAGACAGTACAGGAATAGAAAAATAAATTTGTTGTTGTTGCTCTCCTGGATGTGAACCCGATAACATGCACAGCAAACGTTCATAAGGCCTCAGTAATGAGGTCACTGCGGACCCCCAGAACCGGCCTGGGTTAGATCTTTGGGGCGAGGGGAGGATTTTGTCAGCGTATAATGTGTGGAAAAAGTGTGGCGTTGCATGATGTTACAGTAGTGTTCCCTTTGAGGGTCATTAAGTTTAGTCTGCGGTATAAGTTGTCATTTAAATACAGTTGTGTGTGTGTCCTCCTCTGCTCAGTGGGTGGTGATGTTAGTGAATGAAGGAGAACCTGCTTGCACTGATTACTCTTAGAGTCATTTTATTAGCTTGTCTCACCTGTTATGCAGATGTGTAGCAAGCAGCGTACAGGACAGTATCAGTTAGCACCATCTCCTGTCCACATTAGCCTCTCTCCTTCAGTGTGTGTGAGCGTGATGGGCATCAGTGTGTGTCCTGGTGAGTCCGCTCCACTTGCTGATATTTACCTGGCACTTTGTGGTTGTAATTTGCAAGGCCAGTAGGTGCTCGGGATCAGACGGCCCCGTCACTACACATTGAGCTTGATTAAACAGAGAGGTGTGAGTGTCACAGGATGTGTCGTCCCACGCCAAAGCTCCTGGAAAAGGTTTCAGTCCTTATAATAAAGCAGCTCAGAGCCAATGTGTTTCAGTCTGAGCCAGAGTGAGGATGCTTTATTAACTCTGGGCTCTTTAAAATCTACAGACAGGTGATAAATAAAAGAACAACCTGAATAAATGAAACACAGTGTTAGAGATACGCCGCATGGTACAATCAAGCCAATAACATCCGGTTGATGCTGATTTTATATCAACATAACAAGAGGAACCGTGGATGACAGGACCTTCAGCTACAGCGACTGGCTCCTCTTCCTGTACAAGCAGCAAATAAAGTTTATGGACTCACTGCAGTGTCTCTGCAGCTGATCCCATTAACATGATTTACTGATTCTGGCGGAAAAATTTCTCCACAACAATTTTGATAATTGATGGAAGCGTTCACAAAGCAAAAAAGGCACAAAAACCAACTGTGGGTTCCAGCTCGTCAGATGGTGTGGCAGGAGATAAACTTTATTAATTTGAGGTGAAATTAATTTGTCCAGCAGCAAAATAAAATGAAATAGATTTAGTCATAAAGATTAAATTGAACAGACACGTCAGTAATTAGTAAGTCCATAAAATGTTGAGTTAATTAGTATAATCTGCCAGTAGTTAAGGTGCTATACAGCCTTTTGATGGCATTGGGAGTGAATATCATTTTTAATCAAAGACCTTTAACTTATGGCAGCAGGAAGCATCATCGAGCTCTGTGGGTAGATTGGACTGTTTTCAGTGCATAATAGACTTTATATACATAATTCGTCAATTATGAAAATAATAAACTCATTACTTGATAATGAAAATAACCCCGAATTGCAACCTCAAGTGTACCCAAACCCTGGTTGCTCACAAGAGGTTTATCCTGAAGAGTTGCTAATGCAAAGGTGGGGTGGGGGGCGGGGTGGAGGGGACACTCGAATAGCCCCCTTTGCAACAGACGGCTTGCTTCATACACATGACACCTCATCAATGATCCCCACATCTGAGATGAAACACTCTTTTTAATTAAGCTAGATTTATGCAGGCGGTCTCCCAGCGCTGGAGGCTCGTGTAAAGTGGCTGCCGGCGCGTCCCCGGGTATTTTTCGGCGTGCTTCACTGAACGGAGGCTGGAAGACGAGCAGGGATCTCATGACAGCAGAGCTGGGAGCCAAGCTGGTCCAGGGAAAGATATTAACATCCTGTTCTTACCTTGGCTGGAAAAAAACAAACATATTAATGAACAAAGCAGCTTTAATGTAGCTGCTCTCACTGGATTAAAAAACTTTATAACAACACACAAGGCCGATACTTTTACGGGAAATAAAGAATAAGCTATTAACACTACTTTGTTTTCCTGTTTTCTGGTAAAAGGGAACAGAAATAACTGTCAGGCGAGATCTACTGTAAACAAATATTCAAATGATAACGTGAAGTCTTTTGCATTTCTGTTGTGCGGTGACAATGTAACCTATTTTCCCAGAATTAATTATCACACCACTCTCCGTCTGCCAGTTTTGTAGGATCTTTTTAAATTTGACTTCCTGCCGAGACATTCATTCTCAAGCAGATGTTATTTGTTGAAGGCAGTCGGTGTCTCTCTCCAAGCAAACCTGATTTCCCTCCACATTGTGCCTTTCTGTCCCATGTGCGACACACAGTTTGGCCTCTAGCAGCACTCCCCCAGTGGGACCACGCTGCCTGATGATTCATCCTCATTTTATTCCATTTGTCTCGCTGAGGCGCTAAACCGTCAATTTCCAAATCTACGTCTCCTTGGGGAGCAGGGGGGGGATCCCTCGTAGTTTAGACGGGGTTTTGTGACTGAACCCTGATAGGTTGTCAGGTTTGCAGATGATGGGCATCCATCACCGTGTCGACGTGCTCGATCGGCTCTCCCACAGCCAATAATCATAGCCAGCAGAGTCGGGGAGACCCTAGGGACCAGGGACAAGAGATGCTGGTTGTCTGTTGAGTCAGGCAGGACTTTTCTATCCAGGCTGAATATGGTTTTGTAAATTAAATTACTCTGGACAGACCAAACAAATATTCAACAAAATACCAAGTGTATTACGTGATGATCAGATTATTACGGTGCTAAGTGTTCTGTAATAAGAGCAGTCCAGTCATTTTCAGTTTTATAATGTCGGGGACTCAGACACAAAGAGAGGCTGAACTTCACTCCCTATCTTGTGTCACACTGTAACGATCTGTCAAGCAGTGGGACATATTAGTCGGCAGGTATGTAGGTCTTCATTTGTTGGAAGCAGGAAAAATGAGGATCAGCTTTGACACTAATAGTGATGGTTAGTCTGAGCATCAGATCTTGTGAGGTGGTCCTGATAGAGTGGGGATGTGGTCCAAAGAAGGGGCCATGGGCACCTCAGGCTCACTGATGCTCATAGGGAGTGAAAGCTGGTCTGTGTGGTCTGATCCCACAGAGGAGCTACCTCAGTAGGAATTGCTGACAACCTGAATGCTGGATATGATAGAAAGGCACAGAGGATGTCAGGCATAGACCAGGGTGCAGTTGGAGAAGATGTCCTGATAGATCCCATTGGAAATGTCTCCCCCTCTACCTAAACATTTCAGATCACATCCTGCATGGTAGCGGTATTCCCAGATGGCAGTGACCTCATAATGTGCCCTGTCACTCTAGAAATTGTCCAGGAGCGCCTTGAGGAACATGACAAGAGTTGGAGATGTTGACTCAGCCTCCAAAAAGCCCGATCTCAGTCTGATTGAGCATCTGTGGGATGTGCTGGAAAAACAAATCTGATCCATCATGGCCCCACCTCGCAGTTCAAAGGACTAAGAGGATCTAGTGCTAAGGTCTTGGTGAAGTCTCCAAGCTGCAATATGAGAGAACTCTGATGATGTACAGAACATACTAGATGGTAATAGTACTCCCTCTAACTGTATAATGAAGCGTGATGTGAAGTTGGCCTCTGCACCCCTTTAAAATTCTGAGTAGCGCGTTGGCTCAAAACGTTTGAAAGACGAATGTTCGATTGATGTCCAGAAGGCTGCTAAAAACAATTCCTTGGCAAATTGACACCACTGTGTTTTTTAAGCTCCCAAATTGATAATCTGCCAAAGGTGGTCGGAGCTAGGGCTCCCTTGAGGATGATTAATCACATCATGACTCATCCCCTTGTGCCTAAATTCATTTTCATGATTAAAGTGAGAGATCTAATAAAAATGACTAATGCTGTATATGGGAAATTTACAAGCTGACTTGAACGCGGTGGGGGCGTCTCTAACAAATGCCCGGCCTCAACACTCATTAAATTCTAATGTTTAACCTTAATTGTCATTTCTTGCAGGTCTTGCACTCTATTGTTATTGGCAGGGTGAACGCCATGCATTATGGTAATGACTTGTTTTTGTTTGTTTTGTTTTGTTATTTTCCCAGTGGACCTACTTGGCCTGTTGAAGTGGCGCTCAAACACCAGCCTCCTGCAGCAGAACCTTCGCCAGTTGATGAAGGTGGAAGGTGGCGAGGTCGTCAAGGTCAGAGGGCTAAAAGTTTTTACCTGACTCCGTCTAAAACTAATGATCGTTCACTTTCTTTTGCAACTTTGAAGATGTACCTCGAGTACAGACTAAGACAAACAACAAAAAGATCTCAACAGCTGGTGACATAAACTATACAGTCAAACGCTACAGCTTCCAGACTGTGGTTACACAAATGATGTCACTGCCTGTCAAAGGAAACTAGACGCCATTAAAGATATTTTAATGTCTCCGGTGAGCACAGAAGGAGGGAGGAGATGACCTGCTGTCAGAAGCCAAGGCAGGTCCTAAAAGTGCTCAGTGGGGTGCAAATGAATAAATCACTCCAGAGAAAGTTTTGGACGGAGTGGGTGTCCTGGCAGAGTGCAGCAGATCTGAAGAAGTCCTTCACCCTGACAGTTTGGATCACCCCAGATAGATGTGTCAACCACAGCTGGACCAGTTCATTAAACCACAGGGGTGTGATTATTATTACCCCCACATTAGCACTCAATCTCTTCAAAGTGCTTTAAGCCTGTCGGAGGGCAATTACAGAAGATAGGCATCACCTCTTTAAAAGACAATCCATCAACAGGGCATATGGGTGTGTACTGTATATTGAATTTTATGGACAGCTATTGATGATGTACGAATGCAGCTTTTTAGCGGTTCCCAGTTGTGTGCTAATAGTTCTTTCTTCATCTCCCTCGTGTTTCTGTTCGAACAGGCCACTCTTTTCATGCAGTCTGGCCCTTGTGAGATTGAATTGTGCTTTAAACTCTGCATAGTGCACAGCGTGATTGTGTTTCGGCGAGAGCACGATGAATCTCATCCATCCCGAGATGACAGACCAAGCACAATAGAGAGTGATCGCGCCGCTTCCGACACTTTTACATCTATTTTCACGTTGCTTCAAAATTGGCTGAGCAAATAGAGCGTGTTTCCCCAGAGAGAGGGAGGGTGTGTATAGTTAGTGTTTCCGGAGGTACTGCTGACAGGGAGAATTATTACTGTCTTCAGAGAACTATATTGGCTCGTGTTAACAGCTGTAAAGGGTGTGTAATGGGTAGTGTGTAGCTCTGTCACAGCAGGAGTTCACTTTCCATGTGGTTACACCATGCAAATGATGTGTTTCCATTTAACATTTAAGTGCATAATATTTAGGATCAGGATGGTTATATTTTCACTGTGTAGTACTGTGTTGTTTAGTAGCAATCTGTTGATTCATTTATGGTCCTTTGTATTGTTAAAAAAGATCATACTGATCAGTCATAGTCAGTACTGAAACTAACTTACTGAGTTATTATTGCTTTTTTTGTGTATGTGAATATTTTTGATAGATGCAGTTTAATTATTATTATGAAGAGAAGGATGATACCATAGGACAGAGGTACTCAATCCTGGTCCATGCAGGATAGCGGCCCTCGAGGACCAGGGTTGAGTACCCCTGCCATAGGATATCAGCATTTGAATGTCACTATGTATTGTGAACCAAATCGTGCAGGGGTCTGCAGCTCTGGTCCTCGAGAGCCGCTATCTTGCATGTTTAAGATGTGTCCCACTTCCTACACACCTGATTCAAATTACCAGGATCATTATCAGGCTTCTGCAGAACTTGATGATGAGCTGATCATTTGAATCAGGTGTTGGAAGAGGGACACATCCAAAACATGCAGGATAGCGGCCCTCGAGGACCAGGATTGGACACCCCTGGTCTAAAACATGCAGGATAGCGGCCCTCGAGGACCAGGATTGTACACCCCTGGTCTAAAACATGCAGGATAGCGGCCCTCGAGGACCAGGATTGTACACCCCTGGTCTAAAACATGCAGGATAGCGGCTCTCGAGGACCAGGATTGTACACCCCTGGTCTAAAACATGCAGGATAGCGGCTCTCGAGGACCAGGATTGTACACCCCTGGTCTAAAACATGCAGGATAGCGGCCCTCGAGGACCAGGATTGTACACCCCTGGTCTAAAACATGCAGGATAGCGGCTCTCGAGGACCAGGATTGTACACCCCTGGTCTAAAACATGCAGGATAGCGGCTCTCGAGGGCCAGGATTGTACACCCCTGGTCTAAAACATGCAGGATAGCAGCTCTCGAGGACCAGGATTGTACACCCCTGGTCTAAAACATGCAGGATAGCAGCCCTCGAGGACCAGGATTGTACACCCCTGGTCTAAAACATGCAGGATAGCAGCCCTCGAGGACCAGGATTGCAGACCCCTGAAATAGTGAATGCTCAGTTTATCCAGCTGCAAGAATCATACTTAGTTTGACTGTTAAATGCAGCATAGGTGGTTGTAGTTGGGTTTTTAACTCTTGTTCCTCTTGACATTCAAGACTAATTAATCTGACCTGAGATCATTTATCACTTTAATGTCACAAGCTTAATATGAACTCCTCATATTTGAAGGAATCATGGAGATGTTTTGCAGTGAGACTAAATCTTTCCATATCCATGTTGATTTTTTTTTATGCCACGTCTCATTGTTGGCCTGCCATAACACGCTGTGCGTCTGTCATTTCAGTTTCTGCAAGACACTCTGGATGCTCTCTTCAACATCATGATGGAAAACTCCGACAGTGACACTTTTGATACTTTGGTGTTTGATGCCTTGGTAAGTGGGAGAAGCAGACAGCAACAGCCGAGCATAATACATAAACGGAGGCGTCCGTCAGTGGAAATCAACACTTTTTGCAGCTCGGATGCAAATATGATACGTTGTGAACTACTCCATGTGCTAAAACTCTTTTTGATGGCGGCGCCTGCTCTGTTGGTTATCCATTCTGATCTCGCAGCAGACCTGTTTTGTATGCGACTACCTGTTTTCTGTCCTAAGCTGAAGCTCTGAACTACAAGAGTAAACAAACCTTTGGCTTTTGAAGAGAACAGCACAACATCATAGGAATAATTTCATACCTGAGTAAATGCACCGTGTGTGTTCCAACACCACATCAGAGAAGAAGGGGGAGCTGTTATGAGGCCAACATGATATGTGGCAGGATGCATGTAAAATATGTGGACTACACACCTTAACTCTCCACAAGAATGCTGAGGGTGCGCCTCGGAGAAAAATGCATCAGCTGGGACACTGTTAACACAACATTGCAGTGCACTCTGGTATTATTTGTGTGTATACTACACTTCAACACACAGGATTTACACTTGAGGAAGAAAGTCTTTAATCAGCTTTAATGATTTAATCGCTTATAATATGTGTTTAGCTATAAATTACTTAAGGATTTCTTTACTGTAAGTTAAACAGGAACTCTTTAAAGCACCA
Organism: Pseudochromis fuscus; assembly: GCA_900323345.1. Classification (NCBI taxonomy): domain Eukaryota; kingdom Metazoa; phylum Chordata; class Actinopteri; family Pseudochromidae; genus Pseudochromis; species Pseudochromis fuscus. The sequence continues at coordinate 19,447 of OOFC01041770.1, read as the reverse complement.
GGGTCAATTTACAGAGGGAAGTGCAGACACACTGCATCTCATGTGGGATCGCTCCTGCATCGATCTGCATGAATTTGCACTGCCAGGGTAGCGTTTTCATTGAAGTTAAGGTCTCATTTTCATGCAAGATTGAGCATGAAAAAGATTTTACAGAAGGCAAAGATATGTTAGCGAGCTGGAATTTTTTTATTACATAACTTTGTCAACTCGTTGGCAAATACTGGATATATTACAGGAGGAAGTATCGAGCTGAATCCTATCTGGCATGCCATCGCGTAACATCGTGTGGTACATCTTAAAAGAGGAGTGTTTTTTTTCTTCCTCTCAGTGAAAGGAGGTAGAAATTGTATTGTCGGGTGTCCTAGATTATCTGCAGGCTAGAGAATTGAGAGAAAATGGCTTTTTGCTCAAATGCAATCTTGTTTAATTTCCCAATCTATTTCAGCATATTGAGTAAGACAGGCATTTTTTTTTTTCACTCTCCATTATGAGGCATGTGGCTTACATTTTAATGAACATGTCTTTGTTCTCTGACAGGTGTTCATAATTGGACTTATAGCTGACAGAAAGTTCCAGCACTTTAACCCTGTGCTGGAGACCTACATTCGAAAGCATTTCAGCGCTACACTGGCATACACGTGAGTTAATTTCTCTCCGGCCAATCACATTTAAAACGAACCGTATCCCATATTGTGACGAGCGTATTTGTCTCTGTGTAACTGTGTTTTGTAGGAAGCTGACCAAAGTGCTGAAGAACTACGTGGACAACGCGGAGAAGCTGACGGAGCAGCTGCTGAAGGCCATGAAGGCTCTGGAGTACATCTTCAAGTTCATCGTCCGCTCCAGAGTCCTCTTTAACCAGTGCGTACTGCTACACACACATTGTAATGTTGTGACACGTGGGTGTAGTGAGTACTTTCATCCACACCCTACTGGGTTGCCACATTGTTCATTGTGAGGAACAGGTTTTTCAGCTTGGGTTCACTTACTTAATAAAACCACTAATTGTGTTTATTTACACACACAGCCAGCATCAGTGTGTGAAGATGAGTTGTACATACCTGTGTGTGCTTTAATGAATACACATGTGCAGATACGTGCAGATTTTTTGATTTATGCAATTGTTGAATGTTTGTTTCCTGTCTGAAGAAATTCACAACCCCAGAAAACCTCCATCTTTTATAATGAGTGAATCTTTCGTTGCTATTTCACCACAAGAGGGCGACAGTGTTCAGTCAGTACAGCTGTGGAGATTTGTGCTTAAATAGTCTCAGTGTTATTTTGTAATGAAATCAGTGTTGTATGAATCATTGATTGTTTTTCCGCCATACGTCACAGCTGTGGAGTTCAGTTGTGAATCGAGTAAAAGTGAATGATCTTTGGATGAGGTAATATCCATGGATGTATTTTACGATCAGCTGTGGGGATGTTAAATGGATGATAACGCTGTAGAGGCCACGGGATGAAGCTGTTGGGGGCTGATGGGCTGATGTATGATCCCGGACTAATTGAGTGTGCAGAGTTTGATTGGTTTTCTGTCCGATGTCTGGAGGACGCTCTGTCCTCCACTTCACAGATCACACCAACAGCAGCTCTCTTGGAGACCTGTCCATGTTCAGAGTGTTGTGCCAAGTGGCTCCTTTTTGCAGAAAACTAATAACAAACTCCAACTTTAAAGTGTGCCTGCTGTGTGTTTTGTCAGTGAAGTGCTGTCTTTGGTTGGTTGCCAGTATCTGCTCTGTGAGGCCATTGTTGCTGAGTCAGAATCAGAGTTTGAAACTCCTCTGAACTGTAAAGTTGGGTTTGTTGGAAGCTTTCATGCGGGCCTGACAGGAAGCCGCCGAGGCGACATCAGCCGGCGCTCGGCCTTTCAGCGCGGGCCAGCGTAACATTTCTATAAAATTGGAGAGGAGCACCTTAATCACACAGTTTTCCCCCGTGACACGAGACTGGTGTGGCTGTCCAAAGCTCTCTGAGCTCCTCTGCTGCTGCAGGTGAGCAGCAGCTTTAAGTAATTGTTGTTGTGGGACCTCTGAGACGGATGCCTCTAATCCCGTGATTTCTGTAAGCTTGCAGCAGTGACTGTCCTCTACCATGTAATGCCTGCATTCCTGGGAGATACTGTGGCATCACAAAGCCCACCTCTCTGGATGAAACCCAGCGAAATCTGATGCAGTGGGAGAAACACTTCACCCCTCTCTGACCCGCCTCCCTCGACTTAAGCGCGTGTGTGTTTTCTCACAATTGTAATTTTCTCTCACAAGTCCTGATTTTTATTTCTTTAAATTCGAGCGGTCGACACACTTAATTACTATGCAGCGGGCGCGATGTGGCTCATTTCCAGTTAATAACCAGTTTGCGGAGATTTATAGGCTCTGCAAGTGGGATAAAAAGCATTTGCATTTTTGGGAGATTATGAAGGAAGCCCTGCTTTGTGTCCCCCATACACTTAGAAAATGGGGAGAAGTGTTTTCCGCAGTTGTTGTGTGATCATCGGCTTTTGGCTGCTCCAGTCTCTGGGCAGCATTTGCTCCAAATAACCACACGAGCAGAAGAGACATTAGTAATTCTGCACCCCAGACGGATTAGAAAGTAAAGCCAGTGAACCCGAACATGACATTTGCTTTCTGCTCCTTGTATAGTATTTCAGGAGAGTCATTAGCATAGATCATTAATTTTTCTGATTTTTGTTTCCACATGGCAGCAGGCAGGTGCTTCAGGGTCTTGTCATGTTGTTTTAAATGCTAATCTTGCTGGCAGCGAGAGTGATGTTTGTGGTTCTGATCCAGGAATATTTGCATTGATAACACACACACAGGCCTTTTCTGCTGGCTGCTTTTTAATGATTTAACAGGGAAGCATCAAACTCTTGTCATTTCCAGTGCAGGTGGGGCTGTTTACACAGGGATGAAACAAACAACAGCCTTGTGATCATCTGCCAGTGTAATTCTCTACTTCATCTCCTCCCAGGCTCTACGAGAACAAAGGAGAGGCCGACTTCATGGAGTCCTTGAGGAACCTTTTCACATCCTTTAATGACATGATGAACAGCAATTCAGAGAACACCGGCATGGTGAAGGTAGGCTGATTATCGCACAAGTCCAACTGCATGCTATCACTCAAACTCGCTGCCAAGAAATATCTGCTGCTGCATGAATAGTAAATAACTGCTGCTGTGAGAATAGTAAATAAATCTGGTGTGATTAGAGTTGGATGACATATTCTGTAATTGGAAATGCATGTATCTTGTTGGTTGTAAACTAATACAGCAGCTCATTAGAAATGAATACTGGGGGTTCCTGCTACTCGCTGCTGTTGTCTCTGTATTTGTTTCCACGTCCCTCTGTGCAGATTTCCCAGCTCTTTGCTGCTTTCTTCTGTCTATGTCGACTTGTTAGAGCTGCACATTTAACAAAATGAGGAACGTTAGAGAGCATCTTGAATAGGTTTTTGAAGTTGTGGTTATAATGATGTATAATAAGTGAATCATTTTGGATGAAAGGAAAATTGGTTAAACACTTTGTTGCTAAGAGTAGAGAAGAAGATTGATACCACTCTGGATAATAAACAGGAAACTACATCTCGCTGTTGTTTAGCATGAAGACTCAAAACAAGGGCTAACAATTAGCCTCTTTCCAAAGTTAACAAAATCCACTTAACATCATTTCTAAAGCTGGGTAATTATGTTGTTGTATCTTTTTTTTTTTTTCATTAAATCTGCACTAAAAGCAGTTGCAGTTATAAGTGGGTTTTTCTGCTGGACTATTTATACTTTGAACCAAAATACAATTTACTGCATAATCCACAGTAGAATCACAAGTTTCCATTTTTAAATTTAGCCTTTTTGAGCAGATTAAACAAACAAGATATGGATTACTGAGCTTTAGAGGCACTCAGAGCAGATTTTGGAGTATTTGGACAGATCCCTGGTATCTGTTACCCTCCTGTTTCTGGTTTATGTGCTAAGCCACAGTAACCTAACCACATAAACTGGCTGTAGCTTCATCCAGTATTTATCGCACAGACATGGGAGAGTGCTGTCTCTTGAAATGCAACTGCAGCTATCATAAAAGCTGTGTGGGAAGCTTCGTCAAATATCTGATTAAGGAGTTTGTGCAGCTCTAGTTGTTTAGATTTCTGCATCCATGCATTATCTGTGTATGTATGTTTGTCCTGTTGTCTGTCTCTACTTCCATATGTGTCTTTGTGTTTTCATTCCCGATGTTTCTCTCTGACCTTGACTGTCCTGGTGTTTGCGTCTCCTCTGGCCTTCAACTCTTTAGCTCCTCCTAAAGGTATTTATTTCACTGCCTCACTTCTCCTGACTCTGTGTCCCCCCCACCATGTCTTTTCATTGTCCTTTGACCCCCAAACTCAGTGTCCTCGAGTTGGAAACAAGCACACAGGGATGTGTTTCTTGTTATTTTGTGCAGTCACTCTCAAACCCACTCACTCGCTCACACACACCTATGCTTTTAGAGATAACATAATCACAGGGTGCATGCACCTTGGCACACCTACAGTAGATCCATGTGCACACTCAACCATATGAGAAGCTCAAGAGTCAATTAGGAGTCAGTTGCTGTGTAATTGGGTAAGATATTAGCTTTACTGTCAGTAAATTAAAAACTGATCTTGAGGAACGGGCATGAAACCGAGGAATCCTGGTTTCTTCCCAAATCCACCCTTGTGAAAGCACTGTGACAGGTGGAAGCTAATGAGCAGTCCCATTATACCTCTCTGGAAAAAACCCCTCTGAATCCTGATGAACATCTGGACAGACCTGCACACATGTGAAAACTTTGATAAAGACGCACACACTCAAACTTTAATAAACCAACACGTGCTGCCGGTGACTGTGAGGCGCAAACCGAAGCTGCAATTACACCGATGCTTCACGCAAACATCCCTGCACAACAGGTGGGAGGAAAGTGGAAAAAGTGATAAAAGATATTCTTTTAAAAAAGCTTCTTCAAGGGATGAACTGGTGCAGTTGACTTTTTTTTTTTATCAGAGAAGAGGCTTGATTTGTTAACTGAATCAAAGTCAAATAGCATCTTTGAAATCTAGTTCTGAGTCTTCTTAACTCTTTCTGCCGGCAGGAAGAGGTCAAGGTGTTACGCCGTGCATAATAAAGCACTGAAAACTAAAAACAAGAAAGCTGAGAGTAGATTAAAGCTTTTTTTTTTTTTTGGATACATTTCTACTCTGAAGTTGGCCTCTGTGAGCAGAAACACTCAAAACTGTGATCTTCGGTCTAATTAACCATCACTTATTTTCCATCATAAACCCTCAATAATAAAGAGTAGGTTGCAGGGAGCAGGTGACGTCCAGTGCACTACATCTGTATAGCTAATCAACCTCTATGAGACGCTCTGGCACTGAGGCTAATTTGCACAGATGCTGTGTAAACACCCCCAACCCACATTGGCTGGCATTTAGCAACAGTCGGTAAAAGAGTGAAGTGTCAACTTGGTTAATCATCCCCATTATTAATGGATGGCTCTGTAATCCGTCACTGTGTGCATGCTCTTGATGACTTGATTATAGTATTGATGGGGCAAATAGAGGGTGTCTGTCTGGCTGTAGTGGATACATCCAGGTGTTGTTTCACAGAGATCATCCCATTTCATTTATTACGAATCCAAATATCACAAATTAAGACACACAGATGATTTTGGGTCATGGGGTTTGTTTACAACAGTAGCTACTAATCTAACTAATCTGAACGTCAAGGTTATTAATAAAATTATAGCTTTTTAGAGCATCCTGCAAACACAAACTAATGACACCAAACTCATCAGAAAAGTTTTTAGTCTTGTAATTAACTATTTAAGTCCTCCGCTAGTGCACAAGCTAATGAGATGCGCACTATATTCATCAATGAGACAGATTAATCTATGTCGCTAAGAAAATACTGTATTACATTATACAGGAGGGGTGCAGCTTACTTAAAAATCAATACATGATTAAGCTAGTTATCCTAAGAGATGAAAATGACCTTGTGTGTTTTTCTCTTGTTGGTAAAGGGTGCTGCACTGAAGTACATCCCCACCATCGTCAATGATGTCAAGCTGGTCTTTGATCCTAAGGAGCTGAGGTAATTGACTTTGTTTTGTTACATATATGATGATACATTGTGATGAGTTAGAAGTTTTTTTTTTTCCTGCCTCTCTACCTTGAGCTGCTTTTATTCAACAACTCCACATCCACTCTCTGCACTGCGATGGCCACTGCTCAAACATGCTCAGGTTGCCTTGGAAACTCAGTGGCTGCTCCTCAAGTTTCTATTTCAGTTGATGTTGTGAATGTCACCTGCTATAGCTTAATGCTCATCTTAAAAAATAAATGACTTTTAAAGTATAGCTTGGACACACTGTTGCATCGATGCAGAAACACAGTCAGTCTTTTTCTGATTGTGTGAAATTTCTTCTGTTGAGAGTCAGAAAAAAAGGTCAAAAGAGAAATTATGTACTTGCAAGTACTTTGCACTTGATCAACATCCTTAACCCTGGTGGCGTCGCACTTTATTTTGACGAGTATTTCACCTCCAGGAAGTGTCTGGAGAGTGGGATCTATTTTTATTTAAGCGCTGCTGCTGTTTGTAGGTGTTTTCCAGACCTTGAAATGTGCTTTGCTTGTTCATTTGCAAACACTCGGCAAGGAGGAGACCCTGTTCGATTTGACAACATAGAGCAGCTGCCATTTCCACACAGGACCTCCAGTAGCTCCCTCGCCACTCCACCGCTATTGGATTGAAATATTTAATCATTTCAATGAAATGTATGATGTGTAATTATTGATTATATCAAGTTTTACATTTTTTTGGATATTAAAAATACATGACTGGTGGAGCAAAGTCAACCCCAGACACAGGTGCATTTGTGAGGTTGGAGAGATGATCGAATTATTGGGTCACACCTGTCCCGGTTGACGGTTCTGGTAAAATTAATAATAGATAATAGTTGTGATGAAGTCTCCAGATGGATTTTCACTCCAGCAGCAGTGAGGTTGACGGCGAGATCCCCTGCTGTGTTTTCTGCAGCTTAAAGTGGAACAACGTGAGAAAAGCTTTTGATTTTTAGCCTTAATTCTGAAAGCTGCGGCCTTTATGAACCATTCACCGAGCCATAAATCACAGACCTGGCTCTTTTTCCTGCCTGAGCAAAGGTGGCATCAGCTGTTCCTGTTGTTAGCTTAAACCTGGCTGAGTGGCTGTGCTGGAGGCGACTAAATTGAAGCCTTGGGGGTGGGGGTGTTTCATCCCCTGCCAGAACCTTTTTCTCTCCTACTTGAGCCTCAGCTCGCTCGCATAATGAGCATCCGGCCTTTTCATTGAGGAGAAAACTGTCAGCCCTGTGTGTGTGTGTGTGTGTGTGTGTGTGTGCGTGCATAAATGTGGATTTATATTTCGGGTTCTGAACTGTTGAATGTTCAGTGTCTGATCTGTTTGTGCTCCATGTTGTTTAACCTAAAAAAACAACACAACAAATCATGAGCTATAAAATGTTTAGTGTGCATCTGTGTTTGAAGCTGCAGAGAAATCTCTCAAAGCAGCAGTAATGTGAAGCGTTACACTGAAAGTCTACTAAAGCGAGCAGAGGTGAGGGTTACCTGCACCCACCCCCGTGTGGATTAGACTCTTCTAAAGACCTGTGGAGGCTTAATTGATATTTTATTAAACCAAACTGTGTTTTTGGGCCTGTCCTTTTCCAAATGAAGGCTGACAGGTCCAGAAAAATTTGAATATGTGACCCTGTGCTAAATTTTTTTTGTCAAATTAGATTTTCAAGGACAATCGTACCTTTTTATAAATTTAAAATTTCTCCTCAGTGTGTCATCTGTAATTACAAAAAAGTCAAAGATCTCCCCACAATATAACAAAAATTCACAAAAATACCTCAAACAGATACAGAACTGAGACTTAGTCACACTTAAAATAATTTACAAATGAGTCACACTCTTGAATAGTGATTACTGAGTAAAATGTAGTTTGCAGAGTTTATCCTTGGTCATTTCCTGCGGAGCAGTTCTCACTATTACTTCACATGATACGCTACCGTACCTCCTACTGCTCGCCAGCATGTCTGCATCGTACCTGTGTGGGTGTTTTTTTTAATTGCGTTGTGGATGATTGCTTGAGGTTGGAGGCAGTCAACCAGCCCAAGAGGCCTGATCAGTTTGACCTTTTAGTTTTTTATTGTCCTCCTTCTGTCTCCACAGCAAACTGTTCACAGAGTTCATCCTAAAGGTCCCACTGGGTCGCCTGGTAAAACAGAAGCTGGACTGTCTGATTGACATTGTCCACAGCGATCTCTTTGCTCATCACGGTGAGAATACACACACACACACACACACACACACACACACAGTTTCCACTCCCAGTTCCTCTGTGCATGCACCTTCACTCATGGTTCAGTAATACAGACAATCACACACACCACCTGCCTCCCTCCGTGTGAGCTCACAGTAAAGGTCACTGGTGAGACATAGTTGAAGACCTTCTTGTTTTGTAAAAGACTTAAACCTCCCCACTTGTTTGAATCTGAAAATCAACCCCCCCCCCTTTGTGTGTGTGTGTGTTATTGTTAAATCCTATTGTCTTTTACCAGGTAACTTCTGTCCTCCTGTGTTTGTCTCAACCCTGCAGCCCTGTCCTAAACATTCACATCATCACATTCATGGAGCCAACTATCGATTATTCTGGCTTCCATTTGTTTTGTCTGGTTACCACGGTGACGGGGAGTTTGGGTCACATGGTGCACTGTGGATGATAGTGACAGGTTATATTAAGGGGTGCATCGCTTGCACTCGGTGAGGAGAGAGGCAAGACTTGGTAGCCGTAGTTTTTGTTGACTGCTTAGCTACGTTTACCCACGCTCATCACCGCACATCACCGCACATCACCGCATATCACCGCAGTTTTTCTTTCAGTTGTGTGTTAAATCATGGAAACACAGTTGGGACTCAGCGTGCGTCTTAGCATCAGCGCGTCAGACAAACTTTTGCTGGACCTGATCTGCCTCTCAAGCAGCTTAAGGAGGAACTGGAAAACCACAATACCCTCCTACAGTATATTTTGGCCATGCTGTAGTGATGTCAAATGTGAAGGGCAGTGTGCAGAGTTGGTAATTAGAAATCCTGTTCCTGCAGCCCGGGCTCGCTTGTTATGACCTACCGACAGGCCCCAGCCGCGGTGATGTTTCAGGGTGTTTTGCTTGAGGCGGCAGTCCCTCTGGAGCCATGTTAGGTTATGTCCTGATTTAGACACACTCACACACTGTCCCACGGTGGTGAATTAAACACAAAGTTCTTATTCCAGTAAAAATAACGGCGGTGTGTTAATTTGCCTGGCAGGGACAACAGAGCAGCCGACTGCAGTAATGGAAGTGGACAGTGGTTATCCACTTGCACGGCTGGTCGCAGCCTCCATCCGCTGCAGATGTTCAATTCAGTGTGAATGTACAGGGAAAAAAAATATATAACACAGAACTGGGACAGGGTGAAATGGGAAGTTTGTCTAATTCAATAATGTCTGATATTGAACATAACACAGTGGAAATGTCACTGCCTTCATCTTAATGATCCGGTTCTTTCATACTTTAAATTTGTCTGATTGGTGGTTTTGTCCAGTTTAGCGAGTAACTATTGAAGGCCAGTGCTCGGTGCGTGGTGCTCTGGTCATTACTATTGATCTGTTGGTGTAATTGTGGACAGGTAGGCCTCCCCGAAGCTTGTGAATGGGCTATGATCAGCAGGAGGAGTTGTTGTGATGTAGACACGGATTATCCCCGCTGCTCAACTCTCACTACGGCTACACGCTACAGTGCTTTTGAACAGTCGTCTTCGAGGTGCACATGTGTTTTCAAACTGTGGTGAAGCAGTGAGGGCAAAGGGCTGATTGGCAAGTAAATCTGTCCTTTACACGTCGGTATCAAGCTGAGCTCCACTTTGGAGATTCTTTATGAAAGATATAACATCACAATGAGCAAATGAGTCAGCTAGAGACTTATTCTAATCTATGGAGTAGTGAGAGTGCCAAATTACAAAAATACATCTATAAAACAATAAGAAAATAAAAGTGGATCTATAAAGATAATAAGTAAAATGAAAAATAATGTTGCTATATAAAGCCGTAAATGAATCCATTAAGAAAAGGCCAATAAAAGTAGAATGACAAATAAATAAAATAATAAAAAATAAGACGAAATGTGCTTATAAATAAAATAAAAATAAAAAATGTGACAATATAAAGCAGTATTAATCAAAAACTGGTCACAACGTTCAATTAGTTCTGTTTATAAAAGCACATTTCTTCTTATTTTTAAAATTTTTGTGTTTACCGTATTTTCCGGACTTTTTTTCGACACTTTGAACTTAAACACCGGTGTTTCTCATGTATCGGCGGCATGGAGCTCGTTGGCTTTTTACAAGCTAGCAAGCTCCGTGGCGCTGATACATTTAGCATCGTCGCATCAGACCTGGTCAGAGTGGACCACATAAAACTGTTTGAATAAATTCAATAGCGGCTTATAGACAGGAGCTCAATAGTCTGGAAAATACGGTATTTGTCTTTGTATTTCCTTTTCTTTCGAGTAAGTTAATGCTCAGTAAGCGGCACCTATCTCAACCTTTAGCACAGAGTTTCTTAGTGGTTTTCTCATCAATATTCTCGGAGTGTGTTTACTGAGGGAATGTTTTTGTTTATTTATTTATTATAACTGTAGGCTGAGCGGTGGTGTGTTCAACAGCACATCTTAAATTAGTGTACTTAGTCCCCAATGGGCTTAATTCTGTTTAAAATTACAACTTCAGGGAATATGGCTACATCTCTTTCTCTGTGAGTTTCATATATATTTTACCAATGTGCTGATAGTGATTGGTATGCATATGCACGTCCCTCCTGCAAATGAAACTTCATAAATTCAGAAAAGAGGGAAGTGTTTTTTGTTGTTGTTTTTATATTGGAGGCACAACATTGTGTCACCTTCACTGCTGACGATGTTAAAAGGAGGGAGCGGGACAGGCGCATTAACGGGCTCATTGGAAGAGAACAAATATGTCAGCTGCTCTCTTGGTCTGTGTTAAAGGGGGAAATTACTGTAGCGTCTAAAATCTGTTTGCGCTGGAAGTTTGAGGAGAGCGCTCATGGCCCAGCTTGATAGTTCCAGTCTGTTTGTCCCCCTCCCGCCAGTGTGTGTGCACGCAACTGTGAGTGTGTATGCATGTCCATTTAGGTGTGTGTGTGTGCGCCGCCACCTGAGTTTATTTTGAGGAGGCGTAAAGAGAATGAGGATGAAACCCTGTAAAAACAAGGTGTTATTTACACCACACAATGTCAGATAGCTTGGGTTGTTTCATTGGTTGTCGCTTTGTGTCAGGGCTAGCTAAGCTAACACACGTTAAGACAAACCAGCGATAACATTTCTTGTCCTTTAAATAAAACCTTCAGTAAATATTGGATGTGATATAAGGCAGTCGGTCCTGGAAGTGTTTGTCCAGGGTTCAAACTGTCAAAGTTTTGCATTGGTAAAATGACAAATGACATGTTTGGACAGAGCGGCTGTATTAAGGAGGACTGGGGTTATTTCAACAATTTGGTCCAAAGTGAAACATCCTGACAACCGTTGGATAGACTGAGAAAAATCCCTGTGACTCGGTGTGAGCTTTGAAGTACCTTTCATCCAGTGTACCTGAACAAACACTGGGAGAAATCTTAGATAGAGTCAAATATACTTTAAAATTGTGAGTGATACCTCAAGATATGCCTCAATGGTTGCCATGACATTTGTTGAATATTATCACAAACCTCAAAGTTTGAACATTTTAAATTCAGGCGTCCATTCAGCTTGTGCCACACATTTGTCTTTACATGAAACAGACCTTGAATTAATGTAGGTCAGTCACTGTCATTGTGGCATCAAGGTTTGTTGCTTAATTGTTTCTGTAAAAGCGGAAAAATTTTGCAAAAATATCGAGTTCAAATATCATCCAGTAGCTTTTCCATAATCAGTTGGAGTCATTAAAAGCCATTTCAGAGAAGAGAACAATGAATTAATTGATGCACTAATCAATCCCGGGGACACTAAAACTGAAATTTCATATTCTCCTGGAGTCTTATGTTCGTTACAATGCCAAGGGGTGAATAATGCATCAATTAGTTTTGTATTAAAAAGCCTCATCCTTGTGGTCTGCCTCATGGTTAATACCGATCACACTGAAGGTGAACTGGAAGCAGCCTCTGCAGACACGGACTCCTTCACTCAGGGCAGATATGGGGGTTTGTGTTTTTCTTGTATGTTGGGATGAAAGCGTCGGCTGTTGCTTTCATCTTGGTGGACTCGCTCCGCGCTGCTTTGACATTCGAATCACCATCTACAGTTTGACATGTGGTTCCTTTAGCGAGAGTTCAGAGAATGTTAAACAATGATTGGTTTCATGTCGAATACCTCTGGGTGTTGTTTATGAAGAGGGTCATCACAGTTCATGTTATTCATTATGCATTACATCCTTCTCCTTATCATTTGGCCTTGGGCAGTATTGGTGATTGGGAAAGCTTCATGCTTGTGTGTGTGGGTTTTGATGAGTAATGAAGTTGAAATGATATTACTTCTTTTCCCGTGGCTTATTAAAGCTGTAACATTATCTGAGAAGCGCAGGGCTCGTATTGATTTTGAATTAAAATCTATCGCCGGGTGGCCATTTGAAGCAGCGGTGTCTCTCCACAACGTCATTATAAAGATTGTTATTTGAAGAGTCCTGTTGTTCCTGTACAACTCCTGCCACAGTGTCAGTGATGATTTCCCTCAGTGTGCCGCTCTTCTCGTCTTATCTTTTAACATGACATTGATGTCAATACATTGTATCATTAAGACACAATTTAATTTAAAAGTGTGTTTTTAAAATAGTTTTCTTTTATTTTGTCGCATTCATTTATACTAGTGGACAAAAAACTGCAGTGTGATTACTTTGGACTCCATTTATGTGACCCCATCTTATTAATTGAACTAAAATAACTCCAGTTTATGCCCCTTGGCTTGCAATCTGGCCCACATGCATGCATATACAACAGTTTAATGAAAATAATCTGAAACCTTTGTGGCAGCCTGCCCACAGTCACCCTCAACATTAGCCTGCTGCTGGCTTGTTGTGTACAGTTAATTGAATTGACTGTCTGGAAAACTCTTGTGATAAACATGGTTCAGCTTCTCAACATTAGGAAGTTTGACATTCACCCCAGTACAACTGTAGCAGCAGTGATGGTAACTGTAGAGGGGTCACTTTGGCCAATTTGCAGCTTTTTTTGTTTCAGGTCAGTGGGTGCTTTGGTAATTATTATTATTTTTTCCTTAATTGATATTTGAAGGTAGGGCTGCAACGATTATTCGACATAATCGATTACGTCGATCATAAAAATTCATCGACGTGGAAATTCAAGAATCGATGCGTCGTTTTATTGTTTTTGTTGTTGGTAAAATCAAATACCAGCTGGGAAAAAGTCATCTGTACTTGTAGTTCCCCAAAGGAAGTAGTGGGGGCAGTATCGCTCCCACTGTTTACAGTATTGACCATATGGTATTGACAGAAATGGACAGGAAGAAGAAGAAGAAGCGGAAGCACGACAGCTTTTTTGTTTTTTTTTTTTGTTTAAAAAGGCTCGGTAGTCTGTCAGCCCTCTTGATGGGAAATGAGAGTGCAAAAAAACCAAGCCGGACAGTCGACCAACACAAAGTATTACGCACACTCTGCAGGAAGGAGGTTTCACTGAAGCACTTCCTGTTTAAAATACCATGGGAAACATACGATAGTATTCTGTTAGCAGTTAAGCTAACCTGTCGCCCAGCTTGCGACAAACCGCCCTCATGCAAATTTTTATCGTTTGGCAGCGCTATTTGTTATTGCACCATGACATGCATTTCTTATCCAATTATTCAATTAATCGATGGAGTAATCAATTACTAAAATCTTCGTTAGCGGCAGCCCTATTTGAAGGGAGGTTTGTCATTGGCCATCATGGCTCTAATTGGCTTTTATTTTATTTACTGACAGTTGTGCTGTTGTACCTA
>OOFC01041759.1:6718-20193 GCA_900323345.1 Pseudochromis fuscus | reverse complement strand
TTTTTCTGTAAAAACGATCAATTATTGAACAAATCTGCAAAACTACAGAAACACTGCTTCATTTCTCAGCTGTTAATAATTATATATTACATAGTATTAAACTTTAATTTAACAAGAATATTGTGACATGTTGATATTTTGTAAATATGTTTTAAACATCTTTTAATTTTTTTTTTACAATTATATATGTAATTCACACTTTTTGTGGGTTTATTCATATTTTTTTTAGAAATACCAGAAAAATCCTCAAATTGAACAAAAGACAGATTTTTATTTTCCAGTCTCTAATATCTGTTTCTCTGTGTGATGTAATATATGATGAATAATGAGACCTCCAGAGTGTTTCAGTAGCTCCATTAACTCAACATTTACTCTCATTACACTGATGAGTAAACATGCAGTTGAACAGTGGATGAAACTCTGAGGTCAGCTAAAGAAAACCTGTGGTTGTGAAGAAGCTCTTCAGTGATGAAGCTGAAGGAGACGTGAAGGATGAAGGAGCTTCTGGTCTATTCACCTGTAGAGATGTAAAGATGTGACCTTTGAACCACAGTGAACCACAGGACTGAGCTGCTGATATTTGATTCACTCTGTACAGTATACGTCTGAAAGCCTCGTAATAATGTTCTAATGGATCCACATGGTGCTTCAGCCACTTATGATTCCTCTAATGCCACTCATATGTAAGGATAATTTTATAGGCGCCTTTTAATGGAAAAACGAACATAAAGGAACAGGGTTATTATTTGTTCTCATGCCACTTGAATGACTACTACCTCATAAAAGAAGCTGAAGTACTCAGAACCATTTGAAGGTCTTCAACTGGTGCTGGATGGATGATTCATGATGGAGCCTGAAATTCTGAGAGTGAAGATGTCGTTTGAGATCATGTGACACTCGACATGGTCAGCACTCCTTGGTCTTCTTTACTCTAGACATAATATATGTAGATGCTCATTACGTGCTGGAGCGTGGAGCAGCGTTGCCGCCATATTGGATGGGTCTCCTCAGAGAAAAAAAAAAGAGGAGCTTCATACTGGCCACAGACCAGTTCCTCAATGGAGATAAATGCACTGGGGAAGCATCGGGGACCAATCCAAGATGGCCGCCGCAGTGATACGTCAGCTCCAGTAAGCGGCAGCAGCCAATGCAGCGTCTATGTATTCATGTTCTTTGCTGGTTGGAGAGATATTTGGGGGTGTGGCCTGTTCTCAGACTTCCTTGGATACTCCGTTAGACCCGCCTCTTTGCTGCGTCCCAGTTGCACCCTCTCATCCAAATATGGTCACAAAATGCTGCGCTGTTTTTACCCAGTTTTATCATTTAATCTGGAAGCCTAGGGTGGGTTACCTGTGAATCGTAAGGTTGTGGGTTTGATCCCTGGCTCCTCCTGTCCACATGTTGAAGTGTCCTTGGGCAAGACACTGAACCCTGAGTTGCTTCCAATGGTGGCTAGTGCCTTGCATGGCAGCTCTGTAGCCATTGGTGTGTGAGTGTGTGTGTGAATGGGTGAATGAGTTGCCTTGTAAAGCGCTTTGGGACCTAGCTAAGGTCATGAAAGCGCTATATAAATATACT
Source organism: Pseudochromis fuscus (assembly GCA_900323345.1). Taxonomy (NCBI): domain Eukaryota; kingdom Metazoa; phylum Chordata; class Actinopteri; family Pseudochromidae; genus Pseudochromis; species Pseudochromis fuscus. Next base: position 18,615 of record OOFC01041759.1, on the reverse strand, counting down.
GCATTCACCATTTTACCCAGAATTTTGTTTCTTTCACTTCATATTTTGTTGTTTTTATCCAGCATTTTGTTGCGTTGCTAGATGAACCCAGGATGTAGTTGGTGCAGTATTTATCCAGGTCTGGGTAAAAACAACCAGCATTTTATTTACTGTGTATCTCCAGAGAAAGGTGACGACCAAGTGACTTCAGATCGCTTGGTTACATCCATCTGATAAACGATGCAAACCAGAGGGTGCAGCATGGCTCTGAAAGGTTCAACCAAAACTAATGTTTGTGCATTTTAGCACAAAGGTACTTACCATGGTTGTGATGAACTGACTGGTGCTGTGCGACCTGCAGGGACAATGAAACTACAACACAACCTGGACGATTAAAATGAAAACAGAACAGGAAGAAAGGGTAAAAGAGAGATGACATAAAAACACTGTGCGGTACGGAGGCAGTGTGCAGATAATCTGGGTGAACCAACCTTTTAAAAGCCCTGAAGTAAAGCAGGAACCATGAAATACATATTTGACTTAAATCAGCCTAATTATCCTTGCAGCCAGGTTCTGGTTTGTGCTGGAAATAAATGTGTGCGCAGTTCGAAATCGCAGAGCTGCAGATGAATACTCACTTAACCTTGCTGTGTATGCTAATGCCGGTGAGGAGCTGCGACACAAAAGACCAATTATCCCATAGATTCAAACCCTAATGCGGTTTGGAAACCTGTCACTTCACCCACAATCAAGCGGTGAACAAAACACAGAGAAGTTAACACTCTCAGCGCTTGGCTTTTCTCTCACTACATCACCGACTCCCATCGTTTTATCTGTGATCTGATCTTTTCATCTTCACCGAAGCCAAAAATAACCCCAAAAACTCATCTGTGTTCGCCGTGGCGTCCTTTACTTTCTGTGCGTTTTGGCTGATAACACCACTGCGCTGTGTTCACCATGACTTGTGCTTTTAATCAGATGTACCTTCCAGCACTTGCAGCTCCCTCATTAGCATTCAGCGCGTTCACCCCGGTGTACCGCTGGCCGCTCTCGTTCCCACTCGCAGCGCTGTCTTCTTCACTGTAGGATATGATACATAATGCATGCACTCCAATGACTCCCCTCCTGCTCCCTCTCTTTTCCTCCTCTATCTCCCCATCCCGAGGTCCGAGGAGAATAATAGGCTAAAGGACGTGATATTAACAGAAAGAAAGACAGACTCATTACCTGGAAATAGCAGCCTGCCGAACTGACCCGGGGCCTGTGTGAGCTCGGCCTTTATGTAAATGATGTTTATGTAAACACAACTTGCTCAGGGATGAACTGCAAAGGATGAAACAAGCACAACAAGATGATACAAGACAGACAGATGAGGAGGAAACTGTGAGACACACAGAGAGAGGAGTGGTTGAAGAGAATAAAAGTCATTAATTCATCAGCTTAATGATCAAGCAGTGAATTTAAATCTTAATGACTGAACTTTAACCTTTACTTTTCAAATACTGATGCACCACACCAGGTTTTTCTTCAACACACACACATATCATCTGATAAGCACCGTGTGAACTCATCAACTGTATCTTCAAAGTGACATTAGGTAAATATTAGATTCAAAAGAAGAAGATTTAGGGGCGTGGTTAGTTTGATTGACATGTCTGGTCTCCACTGATTTACAGGTGAATTCCAGTCTCATCCATTTTGGACAATGTCCTCAGACCCGCCTCCTCACTCCTCCCTTCATGTCCATATATGGTCACTTCTGGCTACAAACAACTGTTAGAGTCTGAAATGTAACAACAACCTGAAATGTAACAATGTCCTGAAATGTTATTTAAAAAACCCAAAATGCACTAAGTGGTCAACAATGTAACAAAAGGGCTGAGCCTGAAATGTAAAATAAAAATTCATAAAACCCAAAATGTAACAAGTTGTTACACTTTCAGGCAAAGTTTTTTATGTTTAGGACACAACATCTTGTTACATGATTGAGCAGTTGTTACATTTTGTGTTTTGTTACATTTAGGGCTCAGCACTTTTGTTACATCATCAACCAGTTTATTTATTTTTTTTATAACAATTCATGTCATTGTTTCATATCGGACTCTAACGAGACCCAATCACAGGTGGACAGTGTCCTCAGACCCGCCTCCTCATGCCTCCCTTCTTATCCATATATGGTCACTTCTGGCTACAAACAACCAACATGGCTACGTTCAGATACCAAACACCAGGCTTCAAAATGCCACAAAACAATCTGGAAAATCCCAGAGACTGAGCGCCATCGTTTCTATAAAGTCTTTCCATTCATCCAATTACATTCATGTTTTTTATACAGTCAAAAGTCAAAGATAATTTAATTTGTTGATCATCACTGTGCAGTTCAAACAGCTGTTTTGTTATTGTTGTTTTGTTTACCATTTTCTGTCTCTGTTTGGGAAAAACAGTGTTCTTGGTCACGAAAGTTGATAACTTGACTAAATGATGTGTGTGTCTGCCAATACCTTACAATAGCTAATGTCATTGGATTGGTTACCTAGCAACAATAAAAGGATGCTGCTAGTTGCTTCTCAAAATGAACGAGAAGAGCGGTTCGTCTCTAATCTTCCTGGATTCCCTCTTGTTCTTTGTCCACTGAGGACATCTTGTATGTTGCAACTCATTCCCTTCAGATTGGAAAATCCATTACCACCTTTTACCCCATCTCCTCCTTTCTCTGTCTCTGAGTTTCTCTTTCTCTGTTTCCCATCTTTCACTCTGCTCCTCTCTAAATAAACCTCATCAATCTGCTGCAACAACAAAGCCCTCCTCAGTCTTCAGAGACGGTCCACATCATGCTCGGCTGCACCTCCGACACCCCTCAGCTCGGGCCTGGAGGTGAGGATTCAGACTGTGGTGGGCCCCGGTGAAAAGGAGTCTCTGACAGATGACGGTGAGCACGTTTCAGGCCAACAAACTTCAATCTGAGGCCATAACCTGCACAGTGTGAAAACGAGTCCTGTGCCAGCAGATGTTACAGATGGGTTACAGTCGTGGGGTTGGACTGACTGAAGACCAGCAGACTGATTTGTGTCATGATGTGGTTTTCTGTTCAGTGTATTTCTAGTTTGTTTTCCTGGGTTCTTGTGTTTACTGCTGTGGTTTATTATTTTCTTGTGATTATGTGTTTTTCTTGTTTGTGTTTTCCCTGAGTTCTTGTATTTTGTATTTTTCCTGTGATTGTTCTGTGTGTCTTGTCCTTTTAGTTTGATGTTTCATGTTCTACCTGTGTTCAGTGTTTTCTGCTTCCTGTTTTATTTTGAGTCTCGTCTCTTGTGTTCTGGTTTCCTGTTGTTCACACCTGTGTTGATTGTCTCGTCTGCACAACCTTCCCTGATTGTCCTCTCCACCTGTGATCCATTTACCCTCATTACCTCAGTGTATTTAACCCGCTGTGTCTCTTTGTCTTGTTGCCAGTTCGTTGTCTTGTTCTCCAGTGTTTCCAGCGTTCTCCAGCATCTTGTCACTTGTTGTTCTTGGGTTTTTGTATTTTGAGTTTTTCCAGTTTTCTTGGGTTTTGTTTTTTTTTAGTTTGTTAGTATTTTCCTGCTGTTTTTTGTGCAGCGCCTTTTGTTCCTCCAATTATTAAAGACCTTTTGTTTTTTCTGCAAGATCTGCATCTCTGGGTCCTGTTTCCTCCTCCCGATTCCTGACAGATTTGTAAGTCTGCTAAATGTAACTTACATTGTAAAAAAAAAAAAAAAAAAAAACTTGGTCATTTTCCAGCAGCGCCAAAGATTTACTGGAAAAAAATACAGAAATTAACCAACAATTTACCTTCATCAAAATAAGGTCCGTGGATTTAAATTTACCTAAAATCTTGATTTACATTAAAAACACTGATCTAATACAATTTCATTTATCCAGTAATTATACAAGACATCTGTCAATTAAGAAAAATAAATCTTTGTGAAATTATGGGAAATTTGTGAAAGTATTGCAATATAATTTCTTTGTGTATAGAAGTGGATGAAGCAACTGGGTCTGAAAAGTGAAGCCAGTGCAAAAGTGCAAAAAGTGCAATACCACTGATGGCCACTAGAGGCCAGATCCAAAAATCTCTGGTGCCAATAAATTTCAATACAAAAATGGTCGTTTTTGATGATGAAAAACTCCGACAATAAATTTTTGGAGGCTCATCCAGCAGTGAACTCCAGTCTCAACGCCATTGGACAGTGACCTGGGTTCAAGGGTCAGCCCCGCCTCCTCACAGGTGATGTCATGTATGTGTTGTTATCCAAACCTTTATTGGCTCCATGGCTCCAAACACACGGAGAAATTAGACCAAGAAATAAACAAATGCTCTGAAATTAATTGTTTGTTTGATATTTTCACATCACAGGAAGTTATATGAAGAAACATTTTGTGTTTCCTGTTATTACTCATGACGTGCATTGGGTAAGAAAAAGCCACAATCATGTAGCAATGCAAAGAAACATTATGTTGTGATTTTTGGAGTTTAAGTTAAAACTACAGCTGGGATGTAAAATCATTTCACAGCAACATATATATCTATACATAGTTTCATTTTCATAGTCGGCTCGATGCAAATGCCACTAATGGAAGTGACACTGCCCACTCATTGAGTCTTAATATTTCAAAATGGCCTCTGTAACGCTCATTAGCATTCACTTTGTGCAGCACAGACAGAGAGATAAAGAGAGGGAGCAGGGAGGGAGAGAGCATAAACAAAGACGCAGTGAATGAGGCAAATTGGAGGCAGAATAGTTCAGCAAATGAGCTGACAATGAGGGTTTCACCCATCAGCAGCCTGCAGCCGCTCGGGGAGTCCTGCTGCTCGCTTCCAGCTTCTCAAACCACATCAGTGCAATAATCAGCAGGTTAGAAATTAAAGGAAGAGGATGATGCATCTGTTAATGTTTGGTGTGTTTCTCACAACCTGAAGCAGCTTTGTGTGATGTTACACATCAATGAAACAAACAATCAGTCAGACCATGAACATTAAATATACGTCCACTCCAGAGTTACAGAGTCATTAAAAAATAATAGTGGAAAACATTTATGTAAAACTAATGCAGCAATAACCACTGTGACATGATTATACACTGCAAAAAAATAAACATACTGTAAAATAACAGATGTAAAAATACTGTAATTTGTCCATCTGAATACAGTTTTTAATCTTTATTTCTAACATGAAATCTGGTGTAATTTTTGGTTTGTTAACATTTATTGAAGGTTGTTTACACTTAAAAACAATACAACTGATATAAACATATTTATACATATTTATTTAATATATCTGTCAAATTATAGACCAAATGCTCGAATATCAAACTTTAAAAATATATTTACAGAATTAAAGTTGACACAATTAGTCAGATTCATCTAATTGTGATTAATTGATCTAATGAATTAAAAATAAATATTTGTGAAATTATTTTTTGGTGTAAAAAAAAAAAAAAAAAAAAAAAAAAAAAATTATAGTTATTTTTTTTTCTTTTCTCAATTACACATATAAATTTCTTTTTTTGTAATTCCATTAATATTTTGCATATTTAAACTGATTTTTAAAAAAATCTGTAAAATTCCAGATTTTTTTCAGTGTAATTCAAAAGGACACAAAATAAATTGATCATTAGTAAAATTACAATAAAAAAAAAAAAAAAAATTCTCATTCATCCAGGTCTTGTTTAATATAAAAAGTTACATCAGGGCAACGTGTGGATCCTTGAAGATGTTTCTCACCCTGGAGGCGTCTTTAGTGATGAAGGTTTCCTGTGAGTAGTACTGCGTTCGTACTGTCCAGTACACGCAGACCAACATGGGCTCTCACATCTGGATCAGACGATGCTCCAGGGGGAGGAGTGTGGCCGTGATGTGGCTGCAGCTGCTGGAGCATCTTCCGAGGTTAAAATGTCAACCGCTCCGGGCGACTTCAATCTGCCCCGGCGCCGCTGCTGGAAACCCTCGTCTCATCCGCCCAGATCTAATCTTCACTGTAATCCACGGGCCGACTGCTTTCCCAGCGACACCATCTGCACCCGCCACACGAGCCATTTGGCAGCAAGAAAATAACAAAAAAAAACCCTGAAAATCACAGAAGCGGTGAAACAGAAAAGATTTTGTCACTTAGTGCACAGCAGAGCGGCGCCTTCAAACTCAGCTTCTCCTGGAAGTTAATTGGATTTGTTTCTTAATACAGATCCTTCAGAGAGGAAGACTCACAAAGTTTATCCTCATCTGAGATAAAAACTTAAAATAACTCAGGCTTTAAGACATGCAGGGAAACTCATAGAGGCATCATCACAGCGTAATACATCATGGAAATATATAAAAAATAGAGATAATGGTTTTCTCTCTGATTAATGCACATACATGCAAGGTAATAATAATATCTCCAACACTGTGATCAGATGTCATGTATGGCCAATAGATCAGAAACAGATGTGGATGATGCAGGAGGAGGTTTGTGTGTTCAAACTAATTGAGTGGATAAATACTGTCACTGGATCAATCAAATACTATCTGTTAGTAAAATACACAAAAATGAAGCAGCACATAAAATAAATAAAACAATAAAATCAATAAAATCAATAAAAAACAGTAAATTCACAATAGAAGAATAAAAGCAAATAAAATAAATCAGTAAAATCTATAAAATCTATAAAATCAGTGCCTCAAGCCAAAGAGTAAATCTGGGTTTAAAGATGAGATTTAAAACTGGACAGTGAAGGGGCCTGTCTGAGGTGCAGAGGCAGCTACTCCAATCAAAGTAGTACTACACTCAAGTACTACTGCATTCACATACTTGTAGAAATTGAAGAAGAGGATGTACACTGGGATTTAATTTTTCAGCCATGTATCTTTTTCATAACTTCTCCCAGTAGTTGCAGATGCGCGTCTCTCACCAGGAGTTTTTAAGTGACTGGGGATGTTTGATATTTAACACTGGACCAGTTCACTTTGAAAAACAGGTTTGTTTTCTGCTCCCAGATCAAAAGAACTTCTGGTGTGTAACTAATAACTCTTTGAGATCACAGCTTCAACACTTGTACAGCTGCACTGACATTTGACAAAGTGTAACGGTGACAAATGACTCTGTGTAATAATGTCTCCAATCAGCTGGTATTGTTACGTTTCTGTGATCTGATCCTTCTCCTCTTCTGGCTTTTGTTTCTTTTCCCTCTTCTGTGATTCTCAAACTGCATCTTCATCAAAGTGCATCTCACCAAATCATGATCAGCAAACTAAACTCTTGATATTCTCCACTGGCTCTGACATCTCTGATGGATTTGTATTTTTTCCTTGATACTTAACATACCAGACGTGAATGTATTCGCTTCCCGGGTGAATCCGTTTGGTTGTGACATCATCACGTACACAACTGTTCCCATTACAACAGAAACACTTCTGACTCTGTACTCCATCCTCATTAGCTTCACCGTGTTCACCTGTCTCCACTTGGTTAATCAGCCTCTCCTCCAGATCTCCTGCCTCCGTCTCACCCTTGTTAGTTAGTGCAGTGATCCCCTGAGCTCCTGGATCGTCTCATTGTGCATTTATCCCGTGCATCCTCTTCCTCATCTTCCTCCTCCCCTTGGTTACTGCTGGATGATGTATCCACACTCTGGTGTTCTTGCTCCATGTTCACTCCACTTTGTGAGTTAAACCTGACAACTTCTACATTTTTAGGTGATAATATTCTGCACAAAAGAGACGGATATCTGTGAAATTTAATCCAAACACTAATTCTATTACTTGCAAAAAGGACAGAAGTGCTGTAAACTGGTGATGCTGTGCAGTTAATGAGTTCAGGTTTATTCATAACCAGCAGTCAGGTCGTTAACCTCTGACCTCTCAGGCAGCTTCAAGTATAAATCCTGCCATGAACCAAAGAGATAATGATGTGGTCTGAATGTGGAGAACAGGTCTCACAGACGAGGTCAACGGTGATCAGCAGATTGAATCATATGAAGTTAGAATTTAAAAGTATGGACAGGCTGGATATTGGATGTCTAGTAGAGACACAGTGAGCATTAAACTGGAGAGGAGGCTGAAGTGTGATATTTTTCATTTGCAAAATAAAAGCTCAAAGTTTATCAGCACGTGGCGTTTTTCCACTGATACACCTTGAAACTTGAATGGATTAGTCGCAGTCATTACGCCGTCGGCCTGCTCCACTTACCAACACACATGTTTATCTTTGAGAAGGTTATCGAGCTCGGGGTAAATATTTTTACCTGTGGCAACGCCGGCGCTTTATGGCGATTTTCAAGGTGAGGGAAAATTGAAATTTTAATGAATTAGTTCTACATGCTGCATTATGGCGGTTTACGCACACAGATGGGTCAGACGGGGGTTATCACGATGATGATGAATCGCGGTGGTATGAAGACACTCAAGGTGAGGGCAGAACCATTGTCCTCTGGGACGAGGGAGGGAAGAAAGTGAAAATTTGCTTTTAAAGGCCTCACACAGCAGTGAGCACATCCCCACTGAAACACACAACATCTCCCGGAGGACGCCAAGTGATCGAATGAATGGATGAAACGAGGAACAGGAAGAGACATCCCACTTTAGTTAAAAAATGTGTCTCTGGTTGAAGCTGTTTTCTGGTGAACACGGGGAAGAGGGAATTGCAACAAATGTAATCTGGGGGAGGGGGGAAGTGGTAAAACACAACATGGAGGCGGCTGCGGCGGCAGCGGCTCCTTGGGGACAGGAAGTAAACAGCAGTGAGTTGTAGCTGTCGGGAAACTGAAGGTCAGCCCCGCTTTGCTTTTATGTGTCCATCACCTAAATGCAGCTTTTTATACATCAGTTAACGTCACTCAGGAAACGGCGCGCAGCCACTTCCTGTGATCTAGGCTCATTTCATTACAGCTGCGAGAGGAAGAGATCCATATTATGTGGTGGGATCTTTTTAAAACAGCGTCTTTAGTGCCACAGTAAACTGCTTTTTTATAGACTGGATCTTCTAAATGAGGGATGATGAACTGCTTTAATCAATTTCTGGCCACTGAAGTGCAAAACATTGAAGCAGGGCAACACAAATCAGCAGTTTGCTTACTTACAGATACTTGGTGTCATGTTTGCATCCACCTGATGAACACAGTACTTATCTTGAGCTCGTTTTGTCATTTAACCAAGCAGGAAATATGCATTAAACTAAACCTATGAGTTTAAAAAAGCTTCATCATCGAGCTCTGAAGGTGCAAACCACACCTGACAGCAACATTTGGGAACCGTGTCAAGTCATAAAAATGTAAAAATGTTCAAACTAGATGAAGGTTACAGTGATTTGCATGAGCTGCATTGTCCTTAGTTCTTGATCAATCTCCAACATCCCGACCTTTCATCCAGGGGAGACGCTTCAGAGGCAAAAATCAAAAATACCAAGAAAACCTCCCAGTGACTCATTGAGTGCAGGTGAAGTTTAAAGTGGTGATTTCAGAAGTTATTGTTTCATTACAGTGTTGTTAAACCAACCGTAACATCAACAAATGGCTTTTATTCAGAAGGTGTTCAGAGTTTCCCTTTAACTGGTGATTAGGCTGAAAAAATAAAGATTTAGGGGCGTGGTCAGTTTGATTGACAGCTTCAGTCTCCAGTGATTTACATCTGTTTGAAGGCTCCAGTCTCTCTGATTGTTTCTTTTTGTCACAAAGTCATCACGTTGTTGTCACCTTGATGTTTGGACTGACGTGGTCGCTCCGCTTCATGGTGTCTTTGGCCCGCTGCCATATTTCGATTCCCTCCTTAATCCATTGTTTGTATTTGTTGTTTTCGGATCTAATGAGTAGGACAACATGTCACAGCTGTCAGGCCACGCCTCTGACTGCAGCCGTCATCTCTGATTAGTTTGTCTGACAAAAGAAACAATCATAGTATCGTATAAAAAAACAGAATTGTTAGAGCCTGATATGTAACAATGACCCAAAATGTAACAAAGTTTTGAATTGTTATAAAGAGAACTGTAATCAAACCAGAAATGTAACAACTGGTCGATAATGTAACAAAGGTGCTGAGTCTGAAATGTTATAAACCCAAAATGTAAGAAGTTGTTACATTTTGGGCAAAGTTTTTATTTTTTGGTCTCAGCATCTTGTTACATTATTGACCAGTTGTTACATTTTGTGTTTTGTTACTTTTCTTCTTCTTATTATTATTATTATTACATTTCAGTCTCAGCACTTTTGTTACATATCAACCAGTTTTTTCAGGTTTAATTTCATTTTTCTTTAGAACAAGTCAGGACTTTGTTACATTTTGGGTCATTGTTACATATCTAACACAGAATTATCTTATTCAAAGAAATCCAGTCTCATACACATTGGACAGCATCCTAACAGTCAGACCCGCCTCCTCACTCCTCCCCTCATATCCAAATATGGTCATATCTGGCTCCAAAAAAAAACCCCAATATGGCCACGTTCAAATACCAAACTTCTTGCTTCAAATCGAGAGTCTACAAACCAACCGGTGACGTTATGGTGACTACATCCACCTGTCTGATGTAAATGTTGCTTCTGTCTAAAGACTGAACTGCAGGTGGCAGCTGTGTAACAGCAGCTATACTTTAAACCAGTTGTGATGTCTGAAGGAGTCAGCTCCTCTTCCTCCCTCCTCCTGGACAGAGGTGGACGTCAGATGCAGGGGGATGCAGTGGATGTGAAGCTGCGATTGAAACATCCACCTCCGATTGGTTCCTCTCTGGAGACAGTGATCTGGATCAGCCTTCAGGCTCGGCTCCTGGAGCAGAAATGAACCCTGTGGTCAACACCTCTGATTTCCTCTCTGGACGAAGGTGATGATCAGAGTCACTGAGGGAAGGTTTCAGTTCAGTCTGTCAAATCTTTCTAATGTTTGGTTGAATTAACCTTCCCAAGGAAAAAGATTGTTGCATGGTCCCTACAAACATCATAGTTTGAGTATTTCTCCAAACTGGGAGTTAGGTTCTGTAAAACATAATAATAATAAGTTTGTTGTTTTAAATATAAAACTCCACATTTGTCAGTGTGAGATTTCAAAGTTTCAACAAAACTGTTTACTTCAGCTTGAGGGATTAATTACACTGGACATTTTTCTCCAGTTTCTGACATAAACACAGAAAAATCAAGTGATCATTAAAGAAAATAACAGTGAGATGTATCCACAATAAAATAATCTCTGGTGGTCTGTGGTTAAATATTACTCTGTCCAAGGTGATGTGTTAATTATTTGACCTACAGAACAAAATAAAAGCAATTTAATGAAACTCAATTTAATAACAAGTAACTTTAATTTGCAGTAAAACAATCGAGGTGATGGAGCAGGATAATGGCACAGTACAGGTGAAAGGGACTGAGAGTAATTAATATTATAATTTAATTGCTTAATTTAATTGGGTGAACATCGTCTCCACTGAAGGATAAAATAAAGTTACAAAGTTTCCAAAGACACTGAATACAATCAAGATTTGGACAAAAGGTGACAATGAATTTGAATCTAAACAGGACAAGACATTTAAAATTAACCTTGACTGTAATTACATGTTTGCTCTATATGATTCACTTTGCTGTCAGTAACATAAACATGGGATCTAATTGTCTAAAATAATTTCCAGTGTTTATATTTTTGTAGAAACATTTTTTGCACGGAGGTCGCCATGTTTGTTTACGTCGCAATGCATTCTGGGTATGACGTCAAATGGTGGGTGGTACTCGGCTGACCGGTGTTTTGAGCTGTAGCGGCTACAGCGGGACCAAACACATGAGGGAAGTGAAGATGACCCCCTCAGTGAAAATGAGAGGAAATGGCGTGGTTTGCTTCGCTCGTAGCTCGGCTCGGTCAAAGGAGACGGTGACAACCTTGCTACGTCATTAACCCAGAATGCATTGCGCACCCGAAAAAATGGCGGTCAACATGTATTAAATTAT
>OOFC01041731.1:5145-15341 GCA_900323345.1 Pseudochromis fuscus | reverse complement strand
GCTATCCTGCATGTTTTAGATGTGTCCTCCTTCCAACACACCTGATTCAAACGACCTGCTCATCATCAAGCTCTGCAGGAACCTGCTAACGATCCGGATCATTTGAATCAGGTGTGTTGGAAGAGGAACACATCTAAAACATGCAGGATAGCGGCCCTCGAGGACCAGGATTGGGGACCCCTGCTCTACAGCGTGCAAATGGCTTGCTAATGGGCTAACGTACAGGACTCAAGGGAGACCGGTGATCATTTCGGTTACACAGTTTTCAATATTAAACTCTGATGGAAAACGGCGTGCCTCCTCCGTGTGCGTGCGTTCCGTTCTGCACGTACACATCAGAAATTCATCGCGGGAATATCTCACCCCTCTAACTGTGTAGTGTCAACAAATTCTCTACATTTCAAAAGTGATGCTGTTGTATAATTAGGACTACTGAGCGCAACAAACATACTACAAAGCAAGACCAATTCCGTTGACTACCCTTGGGACTACGTTACCCACAGAGACAATCAGCGAAATAATGCTAACGTGCATGCGCATGCAGTCAATCACTGATGGCTAAAAGCTAACGTTGGGCTAACTGCAGGCAAAACTCGGTGGCTGATAATATGTGGCTAGAACTGTTACTGCTGGCAGTGAAACAAGCTAATATTAGTCTATTGGAACTTGTCTACGACTGGTAACCAGATACACATCTAAAATACTTAACGCAAAACACGTTACGAATACCAGCTGACAACAGACACTGCTTTCAGTTAGCTTTTGCTAGTAGCTGCATAAGGTAGCTACTGTTAAAACATAACTGGAGTTGTGTTTGTGCGTTATACTTCACCGATTACTACTCACTGCACACGTTTGTATTTTGTAATTTCGTTAGTAGAAAAACACTATCAATAACTCCTCAACCCATTCAACCATGCCTTGGTTTCAGAAGCATACCGTTCCCTGGATTATCCAGGAGTCAGGACGTAGCGTTACAGTAAATGCTAGCTGGCTAGCTTGTTTGCTAAATATCTGAGGAAAATAACTCACCCTACAAAACTCCTGGCAATACTGGGAAGAGGATTGGGCTGGAGAGTCGTCGCTTTCTCTAACCACCACTTCCTGCAGTTCTTGCAACCGTTGTCTGAGTTCCCCAAGCGTTTCACTGATACCGTTTGCAGGACTACGGTCCTGCTCGGCCTCCTCGTCCGCCATCTTCACACCCAACTCCAGCGCGTACCACTACTACGTAACTACGTACCAACGCGCGTGACGCCATGACGCAAATTATGCTCGGAATACAGGGTTCGCACCAGACTGTGAAAATACGTAGGCTACTAAAGTGATGTTAAAACTAGTTTATTCTTTGATATGGTAGCCCTAAAAGGACACGACTAAATACATTTTTATCTTCTCCGTTGTGCCGAGATGATTTTCTCGACATTTCAAGTTATTTTTCTTGTAAACCTGAGGAAAAAAAACTTAATAATTTGTCATAATTTGTTTCTTTATCTTGAGATCAATTTGCTATCTCGAGATAGCGAGATGTTATCTCGAGATGTTAAATGTTGGTCAAATGATGACCAACATTTTGAGGTTTGAAAGTGATTGGACAGACAAACACAAAGTCAAACAAATTCATCATATTTAGCATTTTGTAAAAAAAAATGTTTTTACAGCCGATGATGGTCTGACATCCCACAGACATCAGCAGAGTCTTTGTTTTATTAATGATGATGCCCACTCAAACTTTAGTGCAGACACCTTCAGTTCTCCTTTGAAATAGTGGTGGTGGTAGGTTTGTCCCTGGTCCTTCAGTCTGGTCTTTAGTACTTCATCATGAGGACTGCAGCTCAGATTGAGATTGGGTGAAACTGTAAACATGTAAACATGTGTGTTTCTGCTGTAATGTTGGTGATTTTAACTCAGAGGTCAATGGGGATTAACTTGCTTTGGAACCCCTGAAGAGGCCAATTTGAGGAATTGCAGCTACTTGCACTTGACACTTTTTTGCCAGTTATATCAACGTTAATTAATGCTTTTAAAAAAGAGCTGTTAAAAAAGGTTGGACAAAATGTAAATTTCATATTCAAGGGACAACCATGTACTGAATTAAAAATAGTTATAAATATTTATTTTATTGAGAAAAACAGGGCGTACTATACATTGTTTGCTGAGATGTAATTTTTGCACTTGAAAAGAACATCACACTCAACACATGTTGCCAGCAGACAGGTAAACCAGAGGTGTACACATTTATGTAGGTATTTTTATCCTCAGACCTAGGCATGCTCTTTTCTCTTGAGTAGCTTTTTAAAAGCCAGCTTAAAATCATCATTAAAGCTGGTGTACAGCAGGGGGTTGATGAGAGAATTGATGTAACCCAGCCAAGTCAGGAAGTCTGAGATGAGCTGCGAGGGCTGTAAAACTTGCAGACCCACCAGGAGCTCCTTTAGAAAGAAAGGCAGCCAGCAGATGATGAAGGCCCCGAGGATGAGGCCCAGGATTCGAGCTGCTTTCCTCTCACGTGAGGTACATATCTGGTTCTTTTCATCCTGTCCATCCATGTCCGTGTCAAAGGATGGGATACGGATGGTGGCGTTGAGTTTTTCAGTTGCCAGCGTGGGATCTGAGTTGGACAGGTCTGACACACAGAATGTGTGGGACACCCGACAATGGTCCACTGAATTCTGACTGCCCATACTACGGCTGCTGAGGTGGCGAGAAGAGCCACGCTTTTGGTAAAGGGTCTTGGCAGCATTGTAAATCCTGTAGTATAAGATAAGAATGACGATCATTGGGATGTAGAAAGCCCCCAAAGTAGAGTATATAGTGTATCCCAGGTGGTCATGCTCTATGATGCACTGCTGGTGGCTGCTGCTGCTGGACCTCTGTCTCCAGAATAAAGGTGGAATGGATATGAAAACTGAGATAACCCACACTGTTCCCACCATGACAGCGGCACGTCGAGCTGACCTCTTGCGAGCGTACTCAATAGCTTTGGTGATGGCCCAGTAGCGGTCCAGGGCTATAACGCACAGATGCAGGATGGAGCACGTGCAGCAGGTCATGTCCACGCTTAACCACACCTCGCAGACCACCTGACCCAGGGCCCATGTCTCCATGGTGATGTAGATGATGCTGATGGGCATCACGAGGAGAGCCACCAGGAAGTCAGTGACAGCCAGTGAGCAGATGAGGTAGTTGGCAGGCAGGTGGAGCTTCTTGGTGGTGCAGATGGCGGCAATGACAGCGCCGTTGATGAGTGCAGTGAGGAGGGTGAGGAGGCCGAGTACAACCACCAATGCTGCCATCCCGTCTGTGAACTGGGCGGCCTGCAGAGTGCTGGCAGGTGGACCGGTGCAGTTTGTGATGTTGGGCCCTGTGGTGCTCCCCCACAGGTAGTTGTCCATGTCTCTCTCTGGGACCAGACTGGCCTCTCCGTCCTTGGAAACCCTCCCAGGGAGACAGTACTCTCTCAAAGGTCAAAGGTCTGTCTGAAATAACAACACAAGCAAAAAGCACATTAGACACTGCCAAAGGTCAAACTATAGAGTGTTTATGCATCTTTACACACAAACATGTTGGAAAACTGGAACCTTCCAGTGAAGAAAATAAAAGTATGTTTCTGTGTTTGAGGAAGATGACACTGGATTGTCTGTTAGACCATGGAGTTGACTTGTCACCTGTCCAAATAGAAATACCTTAAAATAAATGCTCAGCTTCAAGTGACATGTGGCAATTAGCACTAAATCCCAGTGTTTTAATAATATTTTCCCAATATCCAAAAAGAAAATATAACAGTCGAACAGACTTTTCAGACTTTTTTCAGCTGACGTGTTCAGTCGACCCTCTTGTGAGAGTCGTCATTTCTGTTTAACAAAAGATAATTTCAAGCTTCTTTATTTCCCACCAAAAACTTCCATGTCCCTCTCCTCCATGTGTTATGGTCTCTGAGTTTTTTTTAGTTTATTTCTTTAAGTTTTCTTTCAGTAGATCTATTTTCTGTGTCACAGTCTGTGTCTCCTGGGTCTGACTTTTCTATGTCACCCTGTCCAGTCCTGTTTTATTTTCTAAGAGCACTTTCTCTGTGTGTTATGTTCAGTGTTACTTCCCATCATTGTTCTTTTTGTTCATGTCTCATTGCTGGCCCCGCCCCCAATGTATCGCACCTGTCTCACTGCTGTGCTCACCTGTACTTCCTGCCTCTGTCTGGTTTCTGTCACCTGTGTTACCCTGCTAGTCCTGTCCTGTCTTTGTCTTTGTCTTCAGTCTTTTTCTCACCTTTTGGTTTTTGTGCCTGGATTATTTCCTGCTGTTTTAATCATGTTTGAATCCTGCAGCATCCTTTGTTTAATGAAATCATCCAGCTGAACCTTTCTGTTCAAATGTCTTGCCTTTGGTTCCCTTTCCTCACCTCACGATGCCATGCTTAATCACACAGGCTGATACATCCATTCACTGTCTGGATTTCCAATAGTCGAGCCCTTTCTTCAACACCTTGGTCTCACTCAGTAGTCATTTCTTTGTAGCAGTTTCACCATTAAAGTTTGACTTAGAGGTTTCTTAATGTTACAATCAAGGTCTTTCTTGCATTATCTAAAACCTCCACCTTGATCCAAAATAAGATCCAAAACTAAATATCCTCCAGGTTGATTTCCAGATGATGCCCTAATCTCCTCATCTTTACCCACTGTGGGACACAGGAGCTCTAAATGTGGAAACTTGACTCCATCCGTCCTCCATGTTGAGATGATTGATTGTCTCAAACTGTGATTCAGATGTTTGTGCAAAGACCTTTTCTCATTTCGACGTACATGTTGCAACTGTTCCTCACATTTCAGCTTTACTGGTTTTTCAACACGTAGCTACTTTTTGGTTAAAGTTAATTTCACTCAACTTCAGTTTTTACATTTATATGAAATCTGACATATTCTTTTGTCCTTGATTTTTATTTTATATTTTATTTAATGTTTATTTTCATACAAATCAAAAATGAGGCAGGAGCCACAAGCTGTAGTATTCCTACTAACTGCTAATTACTGTGATGTGCCTGAAACACAGGTTTGACTCAGGAGCACCGACCAGTGGATGTGCACTCTTATTGTCTGTAATACAGCTGCACCATACAGCACTTATACAGCACTAAATTAACAATAGTAAGGCCACTTAAATATTGACAGTAATGACACCAAATCAGAGTTTTTTTAGTCAGTTTTTCCACCTTCTCTGAGTCTTTATCACAAAAATATGTTGAGAATAGCAACTACACCTTAACCTCAGCTCAACAACTCCCATCAGCTGTTTCAGAGCAGGACATGTGGTTGAAATGTTTTTCACTCTTTTATTTAATTTATTTTTCATAAAGTCAAGACTGAGATTCGTTGCTCAGTTTAAACATGTCTGGTAGTTTAAAAGGTCACACATTAACCTACAAAATGTTGCTGAAAGACAAAACCTCCACCTGTGAAAGTTTGTCTTTGTTCTGCAGTAATAAGAAGACACGTCTGGATATTCCTGTGTTGTTGCTACTAAAGTCTACAGGAAGTAGCTGCAACACATACAGATTTCCTGCTAAAAGAGTGTCCCACTGAACAGTTACTCTATGTCCAGCTCGTCTCCTGTCTTTGCAAACACCCCACTGCTGAAACCCAGTGAGGTGTAATGAAGTGACCTGCGTGGACTGAAGCAGCTACGTGGTGAGAGCGGTGCCAGAAAACAACAGCTCAGTGGCAGCTGTCACCGTGGACATGGTCGACTGCTGCTGCTGTACAACCTCTCAACACACATCAGGTGAACCGATAACCTCAGACAGGTGGGCCAGAGCAGTGGCATGCTGTGGACACAGTGCGGACATCTCAAGGGGACAAGTCCACGGACAGGGGCCTCGTTCAGCCAGTGGGAATGAACCGTTCAGCTGGGTGACACCTTCTGGTCCTAAATCTCAGGTGTACATCACACAATCTGAAAACTGACTCTTTATAAAGTGTTGTAACAAATGACGTGAAGAGTCTGTGGTGGTGTTGTCAGATTGTGGAAAATGAAAATAAGCTGTTGATTGATGGAGACTGACAAACACTGTTCCCTTCAAACTGTGAGTGTTTGCACTGCTCCTGAAATGTGAGCACACAGCAAATACATCCAGTCTGACCTGAACTGTGAAGAAAATAACCAATAATTTGTGACAAAACTCATTAAGTGATAGGTGATGACAGGCACAGTAACTACAGACAAAACCTTGCCCAACACTCTCCAGCCAATAACTCAGTCAGGACACATCAACTGAAGGAAATGAAGAATATTCATGGATGAATGGACTGAACGATGAGGCATTTGGCAGTTAGACTCTGAAGATGTGACAGCAGGGTGTGTCCTGAACAAATGTAGGAAGTACGACTACATTTGTATTGGAGTGTTTGCTACCGGACATTTGAATTTCCCCAAATGGGGATTAATAAAGTATCTATCTATCTATCTATCTATCTACACAACAAGTCAACAGTAAAAACACAGAAGACAGCAGAATAAAACAAACATCCAGTCACATGAACCACAACAGAAAAAAAAAAGCAAATGAAAGTTCAATGAAGAGAGTACACAATGTTCACAACAACACATGATATACAATAATAAGTGATTATCACTAAATGTTTTTGTTTATTATTCATTATTTATGGCAAATAAATCTTTTACTTTTTTAACTGTATTATACTGAAAAGTGTAACAGGCAGCAGAATGTCAACTTTAACAGTTGAATAAAATAAAGTACAAAATATAAATTAATAAAAATATATATAAATAAATACTGTCTAATACAAATGTTGCATTATTTGACCAATTTCAATATTTTCTGCCTGAATCCAGCCTCCTGCTGCAGTCAGAGTAATCCTGATTGATTGATTATTTTTGGATCATACTAAAAACCAACACACTGTAGAATCTGGACTGTTACCAAACTCATTTCAGAGTCTTGAGTTTTCCCCATTTCTTTAGTTTCTTCCAGGAGTCTGCAGATTCTCCTGAGCCTGTGTGGGTTTCCACAAGGTACTGCTGAGGTTAACTGATCACACTGATTTGGGTCTAGATGTGTGTGTGGATGGTTGTTTGTGTGTATGTGTTGGCCCTGTAATGGACTGGTCCTGGGTGAACCCACTGACAGACTCCAGCGTCCACATGACTCTGTCCTAGATAAGCAGGTATAGAAGACAGATGGATGGATTTGATCTTAGTCACTAAGATAAGATAAGATAAGATAAGATAAGATAAGATAAGATAAGATAAGATAAGATAAGATAAGACAAGACAATACTTTATTTGAAGTCTGAAACAGAGGAATCAGAGTCTGAAATCTATGAAATCTGAAAACATTACTTCTGAGCAGTGCACCTTGAAGCTCAGTGACTTGTTTCAGGACACTAGAGTCAAATAACAAACCAGGCCTGCAGTAATAGACAACCGCCATTTACCTCCTGAGCCACAGCTGACGGGTCTGTGCTGCTCAGTGTGTCTGTATGAACCATAAACAACTCAATATAATCACACTGTCTTATTTCATTATCTGCTGAACCAGTGATAAGCAGATGAGGTGATTCAGCCACTTGGTGGAGGTAGAGCAATACATGCAGGAAATACACTTGGTGTCCGTCGCCCTGTACACTCACACAGTTGTTAATTATCAACACTCCCACTCACACTTACAGTCAATTAGAGTAATCAGTTCAACCTGACAAGCCTGTGTTTGGCCTGTGGGAGGAAACTGGTGCCTGGAGAAAACAACAGCTGTCCTGTATGTCTGCTTTTAATTAATTAATTAATTATCATTAACACGTCAGTATTTCACAATGACACCCAGGTTTAGTGTGTGTGTGTGTGTGTGTGTATTACGTTTGTCAGAAAACAATCCATATGTCCACATATGTTTGCATGTTTGCAGCCAGAAACAAATGCACAGTACTTTATAATATGAATAATCCAAGTAGTGCAGCAGTGTGACTCCTGATGAGCTTCATAAGACTGATTCTGACATTAACTACATCTTGGTCTTATGTCATGAATAACCACAGACAGCTGGACACAGGTGACAGAGAAAGGTGAAAACTGCTCAGGCTTCACTCACTTTTAATGACAACCTGCTAAAACTACAGGAAAACAAACAGCGAATCTCTGTTTCAGCTACTTTTCATTCTCATTGTTATGTGTTCGTGCAAATGCATGTTACCATGGTTACATATACACAGACTGACACTAAATCTGACCACTTATTTTAGTTTTTGTCCAGAAGGGGGATTTGGAAAATCTTCCATCTCTGTTACTATTGATTTGTTTAAGACCAGATCCTGCTTCAGAACTGAGACCTGCTCCAGTTTCACAGCCACCAAATATACAGCTGTAATCAGCATGTGGACGCTCACAGGACATAGTCCTCTGCATCTGCAGTGGAGCCAGGAAGTCCATGTTTGACACATAGATAGACTATACAAAACCTATTGACTCGAGTCAGAGCAGTGTGAGATTTTTGAAACCAAGATCAATTTCAGACCAGACCAGGGCTGAATTTCTAGGCTGGAGTGAAAATAGACTTTCTGTGTATTGTGCACCAACGTTGCACTGATATCACTCAGAAGGGTGTTTTCATAAACAACTTTATTACAGTTTTTTACGATTGCTTAAGCACGAGTTTGAAAACAGGGCTCGGATGTTCAAAACACAAAACACAATTAGACCAACCACACACACAATATGCAGAACACCTCAGATGGTTTGCACAGACTCAGCTTCACACTGTTTGTAAAACATCACACACAGTGATTTGCAAAAGTCTACACACATGTTCACACCTTAGACACAGCTAAAGAGTGTGAGGTTACTTCCTTGTCATTACAAAGCCCCGGTTTGACCACACTAATGAACAAACTGAATAATCACGTCCACCAGGTGTGGAACCACATGTGCCTAATTCAAAATACAGCACTGGGGTAGCTACAGTGTTGTTGTTGCTTTAAGTTTTCTCCAGAGTTGCTGTAAGTGTGTACTTCATGTAGTAATTTTTATTTGTGTACAGATTTTTATTTGTCTTCACTTCACAGTAGTGAGAAACTGCTATTTTGTTCTGATTTTCTTGATTGGTTGATATGTTACTGTAACTCAGAATGGCAATAAATAAATATTTTCAGTCCGCAGCATCAGTGTTGTGCAGTACTTAGTAAGTTTATAGTGTTTTTGTACTTTCTCTGTATACCTCAAAGTAATCATGAAGACTGTTGTGGGTATCTTTTTATGTAAATCATCCCTTACATACAAATGTCTGGTGAAAAAGTCTATCACATACTATTTAGTAAATAGGGGTTTTTACACATACACACACACACACGCTCGTTACCACTAGCCATTTCTTTAGAGTTTTTTTGAATGAACTGTATGAAGTGTTTGGACTGAAGTGTGTCATTCTGCAAACTATCTAGGATGTACGCAAACTGAGTGTGGTGTGTGAGACAGTCATACACCCAATTTAAGATGTTTTCATGAATGAACAGTGCTGCACCTGCCTGATGTCATTTTGTAAATACACACTTCCACCAGCACTTCTTCTCATTGTGTGTGTGTCAGTGTCAGTGTTCACAGCCCGGCAGCCGAGACAGGATGAAGTGAAAAAGCCACTTCTCTGAATCCACGATGAGTCATCAGGGACGTATCTCTCAAAAGACTGAACAGGGGAGCTGTGTGTGTCTGTCTGTGTGTAGCTGTGTGCGTCTGTGTGGAGCTATGTGCTGTGTGTGTGTGTGTGTGTGTGTGTGTGTGTGTAGCTGTGTGTAGCTGTGTGCGTCTGTGTGGAGCTGTGTATATCTGTGTGCGTATCTGTGTGTAGCTGTGTGTTTCTGTGTGTAGCTGTGTGTGTGTGTGTGTGAGTAGTTGTGTGTATCTGTGTGAAGTTGTGTGTATCTGTGTATCTGTGTGCATCTGTGTGTAGCTATGTGGAGTTGTGTGTAGCAGTTGTGTGTAGCTGTGTGTAGTAGTTATGTGTAGCTGTGTGGAGTTGTGTATATCTGTGTGTAGTACTTGTGTGGACCTGTGTGTAGTAGCTGTGTGTAGTTGTGTATGTGTTTATCTGTGTGTAGTTGTGTGCATCTGTGTGTAGTTGTGTGTGACTCTCGTCAGTGTAAGACAGCAGCTCTGGCCCAGAGACTCTATGGTTCCTCCTCCACCTCCACTCAGTC
>OOFC01041659.1:2214-22090 GCA_900323345.1 Pseudochromis fuscus | reverse complement strand
GTCAGGATGCTGGGTGGGCTCAGTAGATTGTTTTAATTGTTTTAATACATAAAGCACTTTGAATTGCAGTTTCTTTTTGTATGAAAAGGGCTATATAAAGAAAGTCTGATTTGATAAAGTTTTGATATTACCCAAGAAACAAGTGATGAACATTTGGGTAAGATCAGAAGTTGGGATCCTGTCCCAAAACCATCCTAAGATCCCAGAAAATCCTTGTCTCTTATAAAGGGCAAATAATTTAAGAATTCATAACTTTGTCACATGGTCATGTAATCTGAGACAATTCAGTGGGAATCCAAAATGAATTGTGCCTTAGCAGAGGTTTGTGGTCGCTGCATGTTTTCTAGTCAATAAATCCTCAGGCCAGGCTAAGGTAGATCGATGTCAGAGTGAAAAATAAAACAGCTACTTGAACCTAGTAGCAGTAACCTTGCTCTGTCTGTATGTTCATGATCTGCAGTTCCAGGGCCAGTGCAGTCAGCAGTTTCACACCCAACAGCTTTCAATAACCAGCCATGTGAAAGTCATCACCAACGACTCCGGCTGACATATGGCTGACATTTGCCCTCGTTCCTTTCCGCTGCGGATTTTCATTGACTCCTGTGTGGATATGCACATGTTGACATGAATGCACACAGACGTTCGTTCATGTCAGCATGTGTGCCAGCGCCGGCGTTAGTGACAACACAAGTAGTAAGTGCACAGAATGGCTCTGTTCTCCAGGGAAAGCAGGACTCCCTCTCGACTGACTACACCCCATTTAATGAACACTGTTGATATGTATAATCTGTCTACAGGCTCCCCAGAGAGCTCTCCCAGCCTGACAGCATCTCATAGTCAAGACCTCGAGACACAGTCGCACGCGTGTGTGTGAAACAGAGGCAGACAGACTGGAGAGCGCTAGTAACAACGTAAATAGCTGAGCACTAAAAGTATTTAAATACCTCTGGGGAATGGAGGGTTGGAATGTAAGGGTCACATAGGAAAAGTACAAAGACTATGAAGAGAAAGGACGAGAGTACCCGCATACATGTCTTAAGTGTTGTGAACTTCTCAGACACCCGCCCCCCCTCCTCAATTTTCCTTTATACCATCTGTCAAAGCTTCGCAGGCTGCTTCTGCTTGTGAATTTTCATGGCAAATGGTGATTTCACTTGCACCTGTGTCTGAGTACATATCTGTGAGAAAGAGGCCGACAGACAGCAGCAAAAAAAGGGGCACATCTGACAACATTTGGATGCATGTGTGCTCTCTCACCCCTTGCCCAGCTGTCTGCACACCACTGCAGCATCGTCGTCCCCCCAGTCATCGCTACACACAGACCCCCACACTCCTCCCAGGTACACCTCCACCCTGCCGTCAAGCTTGGAGCGGCCTCCTTGCAGACGCACTGAGCCTGTGGTGGAGAAAGGATTGGAGGAGAGTTAATGTACAGGCACATGCGAAAGAAATAAAATGTGCATCAGAAAATATTAAAACAAATGTGCACTAGAACAAAAAAAGAAGTTAAAAGCAGCAGGATGGGAAACAAGCAGAATTTAGTGTAAAGATTGTTTATTACTGTCGTATAAATGAGCAAGTGACTCTATGTGCATTAAAATGGATACATGTAGACGTTTTACTTTCACTTCATAAGATAATGTTTCATCACAACTGTTATAAAAAAGTATAAAAGTATATATAAAAACAAGTATTTTATTTAGCAGTCTGCACAACATTTGAAAACCAAATATTTTTCCTCCCTCTCTCACTGACATACACTTCTCTCCTTTTGTTTATGTGAATACTTAAAGCCACATCGAATAAGTTTTCACATGAGTTTTCCACTCTCGTCCTGTGTACACATGCATCTCGTTTATTGCTGGAGTAACCAGATTGCTTTGTGTACATTAGAGGTTGGAGGAGCACCGGAGAGTGTATGAGAGCACATGCTGACCAACACATATCCATAAATATGCGCAGGTGGATGCCACCGCCTTCAGCTTAACTTACATTATGAACACCATATGGCCGCCTAATACCCACCTAATTCACACAGAACATACCGACTCCAGACACCTAAAGGCACGTGACTGTTCCAATCTAGGTGGATTAATACATATCAATTCATTGTACTGGTTGCCGGAGGATAAATTATCCACGCTGTGCCGAGACACACACGACTAAAAATACCACATGCTGTGCGTCTTGTGCCAAATGGAGATCACACACTCTTTTCCTTTCAGCACTCTCTCTCACTTAATCTCCACTCTCATCAATTTAACGCTGCAAGGCTTACTTTGTCTCCAGTTTTTATTTTAGTAACTCACATGATTTACTCTATACCTCACCTTCCTGCGTTGATGATCTTGCAGACCGTGTTTTACGCATGATGCCATTTAAGCGGCTCATTACAGCGCATGTTTTATTAATACTTGCCAACACACGCAGCAGTCACACCTGGGAAACTGAAGGTGTGTCCCTTCTAATTACTTCAGGATGGATGCTCTGAGTTGAGGAAAACTGGAACTAATGATTAACACAGTTACGCACCAGCTTCAGCCGTCTGCTCCTCATCAGCCCAAATTAGACTGAATACAGAGACTTACTTTATCTGCACTACCCTGCGTTACTTTGAAATCATCGTTCAGTTCATTTGTGGATTTCAGCTTCTAGGTGTGTGTTCGTGGTATTTTCGTGTATATCCTTATAAAATACTTAACAGTCGCTACAATAGGCCTGCGTGTTTACCTTGTTTACAATCGCAGTACCCCCAGTCCACTCTGCCTCTTTGGTTCCTGAAAAAGCACCAGGGTCGGATCCTGCCGTCCGGATTGCGACAGTGATTGTGCTCTCCTATTCCTTTGCCCGGGTAGCGCTCCCTGAAGCCGGCCACTTCGGTCCAGTTCATGCACCGGGTGCCGGACTCGGTGACGTCTATGGCTCCGCGGTAGAAGCCGTCTTTCCCACGGCTCCTGACGCAGTCGGTGAACGGCAGGATGAATGAAGGGACGCTGCTGGAGGAGCTGATCGCAGCCCAAAGTGCGGCTGTTAAAGCAAAAAATGATAGATTCATGTTAGGTCTGTGGCTGTGGTCAGCTGATAAGAGCAGATATCTGAGCAGCTTCTCTCATCAGCTGACGGTTTCCAGTCAGCCAGTCAGCCGCATCGCCCGGCAGCCGCTGGACGAGAGTGAGAACCGAGTCAGGAAAAAGACGCGGATCGATGAAACTCCTTTATGCGTGGGCTAATGGGCAGGCAGCCCTCCAACGACACTTCAATCACAATTGAAGTAACATTTGAGCTATTTTTTTAAGCCAAATGTGGTACCATTAAACATTTAAATTACGTGGTAATTATTTCACTCAACCAGTGGTGAGATGAATCTAGCCTATTTACCGAAATACTTTACTAAGTGTAATTTTGAAATACTTATCTCCATTCGATTTTACTTTCTAGCCTTCTTCTATTGTTTTAGTCCATCTCATTTATTTAGCATCATATAAATTTGCACACAAAAAATGTTGGGTTGCTGTAATAACACAGAACTGGGTCAGATGCTGGGTTAATAGATGCTGGGTTAATTTAACCCAGTTAGAAGGGTTGTCTTTGTCCAGTGGCTAAAATACTGATAAAAACATAAATATACTGAGTGAAAGCCAGCAAATGTTGGGTAAAAAACCCTAACAACATTTTGGGTTAAAACAACAAAATGTTGAGTAAATACAACAACAAAAAGGTTTGGTAAAAACAACAAAATCTTGGTTAAATCCAGCAAAATGGTGGATAAAACAAAGTTTGGGATAAAAAAACAAAAAACAAAATTTGGGTTAAAAACAATAAAATTATGGATAAAAACAGCCCATCTTGCTGGGTTAAATTAACCCACCCACTTCTGGGTTAGAACAACCCACCATTTATTAGTGCGTATGATATGATGCAGTTGCCTACTACATTACTAATTACCTGACAAAAGTGGCTCCACATTGGATACCTACAATTCTCTCTAATATATATTCTGTAATAAAATAACAGCCATTCTGAACAGTGAAAACTTTTTCTTATCACTTATGTGCCTTTATAGGCCTACCATTGCTTTGTGCATGTTTTAACAGTCTATGGTCTTAAGACAGGTATTTCTAGGATTTTCCACTGCTGCATTCAGAATATAGAAGCATGTGGTAGCCTGGAGCCTATGTCCAGTTTTAGAAATTTCACTTCTACTGACATGACAAATCTCAAAATGCTTGGCCAGATTTGCTTAAGGACTAGTAATTGGGGTTAAATGCTCATCATCATTTTCATTATTCATCATTTTCATCCCTTGGCTTCAACAAAAACCCTGCAGTATTCCTCCAAAATTTCTATTCATGCACACATAAGTAAACTTTGACATTCTGAAATTTGGTGCATGATTGAACATGGATACATCCATTCTCCTAATTTCCTTATGTATGTAGGACACAGAATAAATTACATTGTGTGAGAATGTTTTCCTCATGCCTGTGAATGCATACGAACGTGCAGACAGACAGAGAAACTGAACAGATGGCCTACATAGCGATACTGTGGTTCCACTGCTCTAATGTGTACAATAGGCTCAGATTGTATATAAAGCAGGCTTTGGCATTTTTAATAGGCTTTATAGTTTTGTGATTGGAAGAGGAAAGTGCGAACGTCAAACAAAAGCGTCATGTTTGGTGACATCATCACACAGCGTCCATTCATCAGAAAAATGTGTACTCTTTTTATATACCGGCGTATTCCTGATCCCACAGAGGCAGGGAGTTAGCGTCACCTCCTTATTATCCAGTTGACTCCATCTTTAAAATAATAATAATGATAAAATAAAAAAAAACTTCGATACATTACTAGTACCAACTGAACAACCAAGACTACCTAAATGTATTAACCCCATTGTCTTTAAAATTTCTTTTTAACTAACTCCGCCTACTCAGAACAATAACTCGTGCTCGAGTGTACCGATGCTCATAACGAGCGCACCCATTGTGATTTTTAGCGGCTATCCAGCATTAGCTAACGGTTAGCTGCTCTTGCAGGCTGCTAGAGGATTTATATGAAAGTTTTTTTTGCGGTAATGACCGAGGGTATTTAATATTTTATCAGAAAATACTGCAGGGTGAAAGATGAACAGTCGGCTACAAGAGATCCGCGAGAGACAAAAACTTAGGCGGCAACTGTTAGCTCAACAGGCAAGTACACAGTGAGCCTAACGTAGTTCTCTTGATAATGTGGTGTGCTGCAAGATAACTAGATGATAATACATTGAAAACTAGAATAATGAAATGTGTTGCAGTAATACATTACTGGGTGCATGCCTTGCTGACAGACCTCTCTCTAACATTTGCACTGGTCGCCCTCGAGTGGACTTCAGGAGGAATAGCTTCATTTTAGCACAGTGTTATTACCATGTGGAACGAATACTTAGAGAGGCAACGTATACTCTTACATTAATACACGTGTGTATGCCATATATGTATCCGATCGGGTTGTCTGATGAATGAACTATGAAAACATGTGACTTTAACGTCGTCTTGTCCTACTACAGCTGGGAGCTGAAAGTGCAGACAGTATCGGAGCTGTCTTGAACAGTAAGGATGAACTAAAAGAAATAGAGGAGACAAGAGAAACATCCAGGTAACATGCATTCCCTCTAAAACACGGTGAAAATCTAAAGATAAGCAAGGATGGGTATAGATAAAAGTGAGGAAATCAAATATGCTGAATATCTGCCCAATTAAAGACACAATAGTACTGAGAAGCCAAAAGTATTGATGTCTGAATAGGCAACTAAGTTTGCTGCACTCAACCCTCCCCCACATCCTTCCCCCCCCTTTTTTAAGTGTTAGTTTTGTCTCATCATTGTTAGTGCTAGATGTTGATTTTATGCACAGAGAATGTAGAAATGCATTTAAGATGTTTGTTTTTTGCAGGGCCTCATATGACAGCTTAGCCCCTCCTTCTAAAAGGAAGTCTCAGACAGAGGGAGAGGACACAGAGGAGGATGTGGAAGAACAAAAGGTGAATGTAATCACATGTGACTGAACATTATGATCCTGCACAGGTTAAATGAGCCTCCATCGTACAGTGAATAAAAAATATAGACAATGATAAACTTAATTTCTGGAGCAAATGTCACAAATTTGCTACAAGAGAAAACAAATAAACAAGGTCAAGTCATTGAGTAAAGTATTTATGGGGGAGTTTTTGAAAAAACAAAACTGAACAACCTGTACTACCACTGCCTTAGGGAAAAGTGGTGAACAATGTAGTGTGAACCTTTTCTCCTTACCATTGACCTGCTCTTTTTAAAACAGTCTTAATAGCAGCTATGTATTGTTCTTAATTATTAGTTCCAAAGATTGGACCGAGGACAATATCAATAATTACCCAAGAAATGAATTGTCCATTAAATTAGACATACATTTCAGCCAGCAGAAACTGCTAACAAGGTTCAGTTAACTCTTAATGCATTTCAGGGCGTAGGTTGGAGGTATTGTGTTAAACATTTAAGAATAGTGTAAAATGGGATAGGATGATTGTCAGTTTATTTGCTACTATGGGTAGTAACTTTATCATAATTGTAATTCCTCATGTTTTTTTTAATTATTTTATGATCTACCTTCTTTTGGTTTTCATTCATCTACACATCTAAATCTAAATTACACTGTCCTTTTGTGCATTTGTGGGCATATCTTTTAGGACGAGGTGGAAGTGCAACAGCCAGATGAAAGCAACCCTTATGAGGAAGTGTACAAGGATTCAAGTACTTTCCTTAAGGTGGGGAATCTCTCCTTCTTATGCACGCACACCTCTCTTTTACATTATATTTCTGTACCGTCTGAAATCTGGACTTATGCACATTTACCACGATAATGTTGTGCAATAAAATTCGGTGACATTAGTTGACTCAAAAACAAAGGCCAGGCAGTTTGCTGTGTCACTGTCAGCTGTCCTGCAAGTGTTTAACAGTCAGTCATATCTCAGACCAGGGACATAAACAAGTCTTAATTTAACTGCTGAAAGCTTGAAGGACAAGTTTTGTTGAGCAGTTTGAATTGAGACCTCAGAAAGATTCAGAGTAGTTACCAGAATGTTCCTAACACAGTCTCATGATTCACCTGACATCCACCTATAACTAACACAATATCACGTTTCATTGTAAATTGATCTTACAGGTTACACAGTTTTACTAATTGGAGGAGTGTGTGATGTCAAACATGTAATTGCAGTATAGTCTGTTATACTGTCTGTTATTCCATTCTCAGGGTACCCAGAGTTTGAACCCTCACAATGACTACTGCCAGCACTTTGTGGACACAGGACACAGGCCACAAAACTTCATCAGAGATGTTGGTGCGTATGCACTTGTCTGCATTAGTGTTTATACTGTATTTTTTTTTTTTGTGTGGAAAAAGGACTAATAAAGCAATTCAATTTAAATACATGTATGAGTGTGTGTGGGGATCTAACCTCTACGTCTCCTTTGGTTAAGGCTTGGCTGACAGATTTGAAGAATACCCTAAACTGCGAGAGCTGATCAGACTGAAGGATGAACTCATCTCCACCACCAACATCCCTCCCATGTAAATGAAGAATGTTTACAGTCACCTGATTGTCACTGTTATTTTGCATTGCTTGAATTAAGAAAACACCAGACATTTCACGTTGGCAGCAACAGTTTGTGGAAGAGTTTGCTGTATTACAGGTGTGTGTGTGTGTGTGTGTTTGTGTGTTTAGGTACCTCCAGGCTGATCCAGGACACTTTGACCTGCAGGATTTAAAGTGCAAATTTGATGTGATTCTGCTTGAGCCTCCCTTAGAGGAATACTACAGAGAATCAGGCATCAGCCACACTGAACGTTTCTGGACTTGGGACGATGTACGTATGCATCATTGACTGGTTCACATGTAGCACTTTGAGGTAATATGCGAAGATGTAGTGAATATAACTTTAAAATAAGCTGAACTTCATCACAATAACACATTAAATGGGAATAATATATGAAAATGTATACATGCACTTGCTGATTTAAACACAGTGACAAAGATCTGCAAAACACACACAGCAACAATGATCCAGAAAAACTCTACTGGAATGAAACCTGTTGTTCAGGATGGCTCAGTTTGCTGTGCTGTTGTGGAATATAATTTCATTTATGATTGTGGCAGTTATATTCACTCTGCCTGAAGCAACCTTATCACATCATCTTACTCCTCTTTCTATTTTCTTGCTTTCTGTAGATCATGAGGCTGGAGATTGAGGAGATATCAGCGCTCCGTTCCTTTGTCTTTCTCTGGTGTGGCTCTGGTGAAGGACTGGACTTGGGCAGAATGGTAACACAATACTTGACAAATTTAAAACCCCATGTTATGTTACAGACAAACACCCATGTTCAAATTTCATCAGATTTTATTTAGTGGTTCCTGGTTTACCAGGTTAAGGTGTTATCCATCTGAAACTCGATCCTTCAGTGTGTCTTTGATTTTTCTGATATTGTGACAGTATGTTGATGTGTCCTCTCCCACATGTTCACACGTGGAGTATTTAGCAGTTAATCCTGCTCTCCAGAGACACTCTGTGTCACACCTAGCAGGCAGGGTTATTTTTCTTTCTTCAGCAACAATGAGTCTTTGTGTTAGAAAAC
Organism: Pseudochromis fuscus; assembly: GCA_900323345.1. Classification (NCBI taxonomy): domain Eukaryota; kingdom Metazoa; phylum Chordata; class Actinopteri; family Pseudochromidae; genus Pseudochromis; species Pseudochromis fuscus. Next base: position 13,442 of record OOFC01041659.1, on the reverse strand, counting down.
ACAAAACCGGACTATTGTACCCCTGATAAGTGCAGGTTTGTTTATACAACATATGCTTTCCCCAACATCTTTCTTCATCCATTAAGAATGTGCACATGGTCTTATTGTCTGTATTGTCTTCCCTTTAAGACACAAGGACAAGGGTCATTTTACTAAATTCACACAATTTAATGAAACAAACTGATGTCAACTTGTACATTTGATGTTTTTACAAATCAAAACAATAAGAGGTAGTGTCTACAACGGCTTCACAACTATTCTGTGTTATCTCAAAAGACATTAAACTAGTATAAATAACCAGTTACCAACCAGACTGCCAGGAAAGTCACAGCATGATGTTTTTTGTAGATTCTAACTTTATTCATTTCATAATAACATGTAGTCAAGGGAATATTTTTCAGATGATAGACCTTTAGTTGCATGCTTGAATTTACACTAGTTATGTTTTATTAATTAACAAGACATACAGTAGATGGTAGACCTTACTGTGCATGTGCCATGTTAATATTTCATTAATTACTGTCCTCTCAGATTAATAAATACAAAAAATCATAGCCTCTCAGCAATAACAGGCCTGAATCGAGTGCTTGTTTAGCTTATGCAGTACATCAGTCTGTCATATTAATGATTCCTTTTTACATTGGTTTCATTTTGTGCTATTTAGGAAAGCCTTTTGTTAAGTGTCTTTTATAGGTTTGTTTAAATTAAGTTTTTAACTGTATCAGTATTTTTTTTGCTTTGTAGCACTTTGAGATTTTTTTTAATATATAAATTGCATTACAAATAAAATGTATTATTATTATTATTATTATTAGTGTTTGAGGAAGTGGGGCTTTAGGCGGTGTGAAGATATCTGTTGGATCAAGACCAACAAGAATAACCCAGGAAAGACAAAGGCACTGGACCCAAAAGCAGTATTCCAGAGGACCAAGGTACAACACACACACACACACACACTCAGAGATCCTGCAGATATGTCATTTCCATGTTAATATTAGTGTAACTATTCCATATGATCTAGTTTGGGATCTGTTTTTGAAAACCCCGACACATTATGATGAATTATGTGTCGGATTATTATTATCCGACACATTATGATGAACAGTGACATACAGCACTGTTCCTCCAGGAACACTGTCTGATGGGAATCAAAGGAACCGTGCGTCGCAGTACCGATGGTGACTTCATCCACGCCAATGTGGACATTGACTTGATCATCACCGAGGAGCCTGAGATGGGAAACGTGGAGAAGCCTGTGGAGATCTTCCACATCATTGAGCACTTCTGTTTGGGTCGCAGGAGGTTGCACCTGTTTGGACGAGATTCAACCATCAGACCAGGTGAGAGGGACATGCTCTTCCTTTGGTAAAAGTGAATTTTGCTTGCTTTTAGTTAACTCCTCCTTTGTCTTTGTTTGTTTCTCTTACATGTTGTTGCTTTATTGTCGTCTTCCTTTTCCAGGTTGGCTGACAGTTGGCCCTACTTTGACAAACACCAACTTTAACCCAGAGACCTACGCCGCGCATTTTGCCCTGCCAAACTCTAATCTGTCTGGCTGCACCGAGGAAATTGAGAGGCTTCGGCCCAAATCCCCCCCTGTTAAGCTAAAATCAGAACGTGGCGGCGGAGCACCCAGAGGGGGGCGTGGTGGACCAAATGCTGGAAGAGGTGGAGACAGAGGCAGAGAAAGAAACCGGCCCAATTTCCGTGGTGACAGAGGAGGGTTCAGGGGGAGGGGAGGGCCACACAGGGGCTTCCCACCTCGCTAGAGCAAAAAAAAAACCAAAAAAAAAACTCACACCCTTCAGACTGATGAGAGGAATTCACCACCTGCATTATTTGCAAAGGCAAACTTTTTTGTACCACAGTTGGTATTGTTTGTATGAGATCGGAGAGAAGTTAGTGAGTGTGATTAATCTTTTTAAAATATTTTTTTGTTTATAATTTTTCATCAGTGTACTTTTAATTGATTAGGTGTTGCCTGATTAAACTTTCTTTGCACAATTTGTCAGTGTGTTGCTTTGTGTGTGAGGTCTCGTCTTGTCATTGGTTGTTATAATGACATTGAATATTGTTACTGGGAGATACAAAATATTTTAATATGGAAACACTATGTTGGTGTATTCATTAATAATCACAAGAAATAATTGGAATTTGCTGTCACACCTGTAACAATAAGCATTTTTTGGTTTCGAATAATTGGCATGTTTTGGTTGCTTTCACCAGGGTTCACATATTTCTATGGCTTAAGTATTTGTCATTTGTGTCAGTGCAGTATGCACATCAGCTCCACTGAAGCTGATTGGCTGTTGCATGCTGGTCATGCTCTTCTTGCATGCTGTCAAGCAGGTATGGAGAATGTGGCCAACGCATACTGAGAATGCTATATGTCTTCAAAGTGCATACGTTCTGTGTGTGTCCCAGGGAATGTACCAAGTATTGTTGTAACACTTCCTCTTACTAAACCCTTTTGTTCAGTTGAAACCTCTCATGCTACAAACACTCCAACTACTGCTCCTACTGCTTCAACTTTCCTGACTCCTGATTCACAATCCAAAACATTTTTGCATTTTACCTGAAACTCTTCAGCTGATAATATGTCATAGACTTTAATGGTGACAGTCACATTGTTGCCCCACAGCCACACCAGCAAATGAAGATACAGATTACACTGTTAGCTATTAAAAAGTATTTGTCGGTTTTGTTTTTTAGCTTCAAGAGATTTTGTAGTAGCAGTACATTTTTGTAGTGGGTACCACTGAAATGTCTTGAAAGGTTGAGTTTAACACCAACATCCAGCATAAAGTTGAAGGTGCCAGGGGATAGGTGGATGAGTCTGGTGCCCAGTTCATCTAAAAAAGGGGTTTTGGCCGCTAACCTCAACACAGTTTGATGTTCATGTACACTATGATGCTACTGTAGGTGAGATTTTTTAAACTTACTATCCTTATATTATGGATATAATGTTACCATAAATATAAAACTATGTTTACTGCTCATATGAAAAGCAAGTCAACACAACACATCTTTGTTTGCATCCAGCCACCCTATTAATTATTAGATTTTCTCATTTAGAGTAGAATTTGATAAGTGGATCACTGTGATAGATGGACTGCATTTAAATGTATGTTAAATAGTTCATAGCAGTTTATAAGATAGTAGGTGAAGAGCTGGGAAACTCCAACATGCCACATGTACAGGTGCAGGTTGGGTGTTAAAAGACCCTGAAGTTGTGAAGCACTTCTCGTAATGCAAACCTGTCTCTTCAGAATGTTGTTAGACCCGAACATTTGGATAGCTCTTCTACTTCAGTACTTTAAACTAGTTTCCCTTCAGCATCTACAATAGAGGTGGAGTGTGCAAAGTGAGCGTGACTCACAGTTACCACATTATTGCAAAATACAACAGGTTGAAATGAACCAAATGATCCCGTGCTATGATCATAATTCAGTTATTTATTATTGTTCTGCCGCTATGTATACTGACTGTCCATCATGGAAGAGATATTTGTACTGAGACAGAAATAGAAATAGAAAGCATTAATTATCAACAGGTATACAACAAAATTGGGAAAACTGGGGGTGGGAGGGTAATCATGCTTTTATTGTTTTTTTAATTGTTTTTTTTGTTTCTGATTTAGCTTTGTTTAAAAAGGTCCTTTTACATTATAAATTGTAAGGTTTTTGATGTTTGATAGCACACTACCTTGTCAACACTGCAAATTTATTTTTTAATGTTTTCAAATTATGGTCCCTGAATAAACTTGAAGAGAAATCAAATACATCCAAGTAAACACTGGTTTCTCCTTCACTTCTCTAAATGAACAGAATCAGCATTATCGACCAGGTATGTTCACACTTACAAGGAATTTGTTGGGACGGCAGTGGTAGAGCGGCCGTCTACCAACCGAAGGGTCGGTGGTTCAATTCCCACTCCTCCCAGTTATTGTTGGTGTGACTTTGGGCGAGACACTTTACCCACCTAGCCTCGTACAAATGTTGGTGGTGGTCGGAGGGGCTGTAGGCACAAACTGGCAGCCACGTCTCTGTCAGTGTAACTTGGCTTACCACCACTGGTATGAATGAATAATGGTCTCTGTAAAGCACTTTGAGTGCCTTGAAAAACGCAGTATAAATCCAAGCATTAATATAGTTGTTGAATTCTCTCTAGCAGTTAAAACAGATACCATAAACATGGAGACACACGATAAACATTTGAATTAAAAAAAAGTTATATAATGTGAAAAAACTTGTGCAACAATAGACAAAGGTTCAGTATGGCGCAATATGGATTGGCTCATAGGGCACAACAGTGGCCATAATAATTTGTACTTCAGTGTCTATAATATTTGTTTGTAGGCTATAGTGTAATGAGTGATGAGGAGATTTTTGGCAACAGGAAAGAATCGGGTTTTTTTGTACCTAAATGTTGTGGTACGCTGAGTTCAGACGTGCCTATCAGAGGAGAAACACACAGAGGTCATGATGAGAATGGGTGGAGTGTCTGATGATGTTGCCTGCCTGCTTCCTGGTTTCTGAGATTTACAGGTCTGGGAATGTAGGCAGCCGACCTTATTGTGCGTTTCAGTCTGCTGCTGCTTGTTGGATGTAGTTCTGACAGTGAAATCAGTCTTGTCAGAAAGTCAATAAATATTTGTCTCCGTCTGGTTGACACTGATGCTCTGTCAAAAATGCACACGTTAACTTGAGAGTACCTCGCCTCAGGTTCTCTTTAACTGTAGATATAAACTGCAAATTAATGCCAATTATCGTCATTTATCTGATGGATGTCGCCGACATATTGTGTGTGTTGTCATCTAACAAAAAGATTGCATGCTCTTGTTATACAACTTTTATTTCTTTATTTTAAACTTGTATACTGGGAAATACAGAGATAAAGCTTGCTCAAGCAGACTCAAATCATTGTTTTACATTCATAAGGTTGCAGTGCTATTTTAAAGTTAAGCGTGGTGGTAGTCCGAATACTTCTAAAACATTAATCTTAAGAAATAATATTTTCATATCTGATTTTCTGTCTCTGCTTTGCTTTTTGAACAACATGCTCTCTCAAAGAAAATCAGGATGCTACTGTTCATGTGCTAATGACCAGCTTCCAGCTAATGACATTGTGGGTAATACTCTGAGGTTAAATGTATTAATGCTATTACTGTTTTATATGAATGGGGATGTTTTTACCCTACATCAAATATTCTAATTGAAATGAATCTGAACAGTCAATTCAACTTACCCCAAAGTTGTACTGACATTATAAAATTCTTAAATTGCAAATAATCAACAGTATGTGTCAGTGCTGTATTTAAACTACACTTTTGATTTGGTTTGCTTGTCATTTATACTGTATATTACATCTTTCATATGTTCTGTTGCAATCATTTATTCTGTTTTGTGTTGTGTGTCTGTAGATGCAGAATGAACTGAGAAGTGATGAGAATTTCTTTGCCACTGAGAATCAAAGGTTTTAGGACGTAATGCAGTCGAACCTGCTCTGTCAGAGCAGATCACACCCATACCAGAGAGGTCAAAAGCTCCTGCTGAGAAGTGGCATTTCAGTATCCCGTAAAAATACTCCCAACATCCTCATTCAAGCTACAAAGCTATTTTCAATATATTGCATTCTACTTCATCTTTTCTATCAGGAACCAAAGAAACACATGAGGCTAATATGGGATAATGTAATATTACAATTTTTACATCCCACTTTGTGAGTTAGCAGCAATCTGAATTTTGCAACTGCTATTTGTCTGCCAGTTGAACAGGAAGTCTCTTCCTGTCACAGCACATTTCTGCTCCTGTCATCGTCACCCACCCATGTGTCCCACTCTGTCCCCCTCTCGTTTTCAGAGCATCTGCTCGAAACAGAAATACTCAAGGAAGGATTTTTCAGGCAGAAATCATTATAGCTGTCAGCTACAGATAATGATTCTGTGGGTGGCAGGATTTTTGACACTTATGATACACAAGGGAAAATCAAAACTAACAATACAGTTGTATAACGAAATCTGCCAATATTTTGTTGCACTGGAGAAACAGAGTTTCCGGACCATAGCTCAAATACATGATATAATGTACCGTATTTTCCGGACTATTGAGCGCACCTGTCTATAAACAGTTTCATGTGGTCCACTCTGACCGGGTCTGATGTGACGACGCTAAATGTATCGGCGGCACGGAGCTTGCTAGCTTGTAAAAACCCAACAAGCTTCTTGCCGCCGATACATGAGAAACACCGGTGTTTAAGTTCAAAGCGTTGGAAAAAAGTAGCGGCTTATAGTCCGGAAAATACGGTACTTTGAAATTGTTGCTCCTTTATTATTATACATTTACAGTAATAATTATGGTTGCAGTATTGTGTTGTAAAAATGGTGTTTCTACAACTGGGTGGGTGTTTATTAGACAGAGTGTATGCTTTGTAAAGACTTGCCCAAGTCAGATTGCCGTCAACTTTTCTTCAAAAGCCATACTTTAAATGCATGACTGACACTGATACACACTGCTGACTAAATCTTTACTGACTGATTTGTTGACTTTGGTCATTATTGTCATTTTTAGTTCCATTTGTGTTTTTTTTCTAATGTGACAGGTAAAGTAGTATCTCTGCTCCAAAAAGAGCAACATGAATCTGATTCATCAGACAATGACAAGGTTGGGCTTAAAAAGTCTTTGTGGGCTCTATGTGAAAAGTGTGCTTTGTATCTTGCTCTCAAATGAATCCCAAAAAAAGTAGTGCCCACGTTAAGTATAGTGATTCACATTTTATGATTACAAAAGTTAAACAGGACTGGGCACAAAAAAATGAGGTGCAATGAATGAGTAAATAACCCGTTCACACGTCTGGATGATTAAAATTACTGCTCTCACTGGTGTACTTTAATATTGATCAGTAGCTGTTGGGTGCCCAGTGTTATGGTAGCATTATGCTGATCGGATGGCTTTTTCCATTTTAAAAAGAAGAACAGGAACAGAAGAAGAAGAACATGAACAAAAGCAAGACGAGGAAATAAAACTGAGAAAAAATATGTCTTCTTGTAACTCCTGTGTGGCTTCAAAAATTGTTTTGCTGCTTCACATGTTCACTGCTTCATGTGGTCTCTGTATAACTAGTCAAACAAGTAAAGTTGAACATTGCTTCCACATGCATGTGAATTTCTTTAAACATGTCGCCAAGTAACTCCATGTGCACTGTACAGATAAATGGTACATTAGACCTGTAGGATGAAAAGTTATGCCAATTATCAAGAGCTTGTTCATATTGTTGTTGAGACACTTCACTGTCAGTGACATGCTCCGAGACAAGACCAGCATATGTTGCTATATTAAGAACAAAAAGACTGTAATCTAGCCATCTCTTAAAATGACATAGTTACAGAGTTACTAATATGTTACTATGTATAACATAAAGGATGTCAGAAGAGTGAAGCAATGCATACTCTCTCTCATGATGTGCTGTTCTTTTGTAACCTTTTACGTCATGGCACAAATGACGATGACAGTGTTGAAAATGTACAGTCGTACTTTCAAAGTTACACACTTAAGAAAGATTCTGTCAAAAATTAGATATGTGATTACATGAGTCTCTAGGTTTGTAATAGCTTCACTATTGTGTGTATATCCTATATGTGTGCGTGTGTGTGTGTCCAGTAAATTGTAGTTCTGTGCAGATATCGTAATATCAGAATGGGTTTTCATGATTCTCGGCAAATGCTAAAGATTTGAATACATACATTCTGGAAATAATTAAAAAGAAATCATGTATTAAGTATAATCTGAGGATGAGGCTGACACCATTGCTGCTGAAAAAAAAAAGCATTTTCCCTTCAGTCTAGCTGTGTCATAAGAAGAACCAGACAAAGAGATACATCTGTGAATAATTCACATAGTAACAAGCACACTAATTAAAAATTGGTTTTCTGTGGGAGAAGTGTATCATGTGAGGGCACATAGGATAATCAAAACCAGCAGCGATTTTTTTTGTTTGAGTGACTTTGCCAGGAGAGAATAGTATTAGTTCTCCTGACTGAACCTCTGTTTGGATAAAACAAGTCCCTTGGCCGTACTGATCATTTAAAGCAATGATGCAGATTAGTTCTAGTGGTGGGTCAAAAGTTATTATCTTGAAAGAAAATCACTATAACGTACTGCTCTTTGCAGGTATTAATGATACCCTACAGTGCTTGGTACAGTTCAGCGACACAGTATGCATATTTGAAATAGCAACAATGTCAGCATTGCTGAGCAGCATTAGCATTTAATCTTTCGACCATCATCCGACAGCCCCACCTCCACATTTTAGTTTTCCCCTACGCCATTCTTTTAAAATGTAAATGATGTAGAACAAAACCAGTCATGCAAGTTATGTCAGAGAAGATTTTTTTGTCTTTGTCACAAAAACCTCAGTGACTGACAAGTCTTCACTACCATTTTGCATTGAAGAAGCTAAGGTGGTTGAGGGCTTGTGGTCTTACCCTTCTCAGCAAGTTGTTTTAAAAATATTACTGCACAGTTGATCTTCACTGAGGTAAGGAAATAAATGTTTAAACTAACATTGCTGTATGCAATTGAATGTTATTATTACAATTATATTATTTTCAATATTTACTAGCCATGAGAAATTACTTTGCATCAGGTCTACTTTAGTGCGGTGTGGTTTGTATTACTTAAAAATACATTTGGACCAAAGCAATTTTTAATTGTGATTTTTGCAATATGAACTTTTAATTTTAATTTTTTTCAAATACTCCTTTGATTTATTCTTTGTCATTATACCAGGGCTTCTAAACAATGTCAATAAAATGCCTCAAGAACAAAGTAATAATAAAAAAAACCCACTTATTATTCTGACAGCTTTAACAGTCAAACATCCCATATTCATTTGTGTACTTTGTATTTACGCTGATAGATGCACTGCTTAGCTTGTCAGGGTGTGGCTGCTCCGTATGAGCCCCTAATGTGCTGGCAGCTGGATATACTGAACATAATGGGAACAAGTTCTTGTGCTTCAATACCAAAGAATTAAAATAAAAAAAAATAAAAATAAAAATCCAATTCTTTTAAGGCAATTGCTTTATTTGACATGTACCGTATTTTCCACATTATAAGGCGCCTTTAATTTTCTCTAAAACCGACAGTGCGCCTTATAATCCGATGCGCCTTATATATGGATCAAGATTGATTAATTATGGCTGCCGTAGTCAGGGGACGTTGCCGAAGTAACAGCTGTAAAAACGATAAAGGGGAATTCCAGTCCCACTTGTGTGTGTATAAAGACCCCATAATGGCATGAATGCACTAACTATGTGATAAAAAGTTGCACTACCTGTTGTACCTTGCTGTTGGTAAAAGATAATACTACGTCACTGACGTTACCTCGGGGAAAAAAATAAAACAGCTGTTCATGTAGCTTTGAACTGTGACGAATGGAGTTGGAAATACACTGTTTTCAACGAAGGCGGCGAAACGTTGGTTTGTTTTCTATTAATAAAGTTTGACTGACTGACTTTAGCGCAGCTTCATTTAGATGGATGGATAACGCAACCTGAGCCACTACAGTAGTTTTTATTCTATGTACCTCATAATGCCGTGCACCTTATATATGAAAACAGTTTTAAAATAGGCCATTCATTGAAGGTGCTTATAATCTGATGCGCCTTATAGTGCGGAAAATACGGTATATACAGGGTGACACAAAAAAACGTGAATCTTTTAACTATCTACTAAAACCAAGAGTGATGGAAGAAAATTATTTTATTCATGGTAATTGAAACCTTAAAACATGCCATTTAAGAAGCAATGATGGAATTTTCATTTTTGTCTCACAGTGGTGCTACTTAAAACGCACTTCAAAATTTCATGTTTTTTTGGGTCACCTTGTATATATATGGATATTTATAACTTTAAAAAACTTTTTTTTTGGTAGAGGAATTGCATCGAATAGAAGCAGAGAATTGCAATTTGAAAGAGATCACTTCAAATGTTTATAAAAAGTGTAAAGTATTTAGTCACTGACCTCACCTTTTGAGTGACAGGATTATGCATACTAAGTTCACACAGATCATGAATCATGCATCAGAAGATTTGGGGAATTTAAGTTTTTGCTCCATCAAAATCTTCCTCTATCCGTCTTCTATACTCCTTTAACCTCATGCCCAAGGGAGTCTGGAGCCTATCCCAACCAGGGTACACTCTGGACAGATCACCAGTGTGCCACAGGACCAGCATACACAGAAACTAGCAACTATGGACACTTATAATTTAGAACAATCAATTAACCTGGGAGGAGCACAATGAAGTACCCATAGAGACCCATACAACCACAGAGAAAACATGTAAATGCCACACAGAAGCTTCAGCTGATGTTTAAACTGGGAACCTTCTTGTTGTCAGACAACAGTGCTAACCACTGCACAACCACTTCATACTCAGATATTTAAAAAATGCACTGCAAGTCAGAATGTAGTGAGAATATAAGTGATAGACTTGGTGTCAGTGCGCAAGAATATAATTAAAGACATTTGACTTCTCTCTGATAATGTGGTAATTTCTTTATAACATGTTGGAGGGTACTGTATGTTAGAAAGACTTATGTGTGTGTGTATTTGTTTATTTGTACAGAAAATGTCTTTAGAATGTGTTTATAGTATTTGTATTTCATAGGAACAAGACAGAGGATGGGACCTCTCATATTCCTTCTGCTGATAGCAGGTATTTGATGGAGTATACGCTTTTCTGTCTCAGTGCATGTGTGTGTGAGAGAGAAAGAAATTATTAAGTCTCGAAGATTTCTTCACTTGATTTATACAAATTCATGATAATACGATATAATAAATATAACATTATTGTGAAATACATTAAACTTGTGTTTGTTCACTAATCACTTTCTTGTCTACAGGACTGTTGGAAACAACATCAGCCACCAGCACTGATGCTCCGATGACAACAGGAGGTAACATAAACGGAGGCGTTATTCAACAGTTGTATATGCTGTAATGCCAATAGCTCTTTTAAGATACGATGATCTCGGAGAAATACATTGAAAGCAATTTATTATTATTTATTTATTTTAACTGTGCCACAGGGGACATGTTTATCAATTCAAACCAAAACAAAACACATTCTGATTGATATCTGCAATGTGTGCAGCTCTTCTGTGGTAGCATCTAGAACCACATTAAGACCCAGATTTGTGTGTACATATCATCTTCTTACATTGCT
>OOFC01041643.1:0-10336 GCA_900323345.1 Pseudochromis fuscus | reverse complement strand
CAACAACCATCAATAACCAGCAACAACCATCAACAACCACCATCAACAACCATGAAAACCACCATTAACAACCAACAACAACAACCAACGACAAATACCAACAACAACAACCAATGATAACAACCAAGAAAATCCAACAACCACCAGCAACAACCATCAATAACCAACTACAGCAACCAACAACAACAATGACCAACGATAACAACAACCAATGACAAAAACCAACAACAACCAATGATAACAACCAACAAAAACCAACAACCACCATCAACAACCTTCAAAAACCACCAACAACAAAAACTAGCAACCACCGTCAACAACCAACAACAACAACCAACAACAAGAAACAGCAACCACCAACAACAACTACCAAACACTAACAACAGCAGCCAACAACAACAACAACAACAAACAAACAAACAGCAAACAATACAAATATTAGTGTGAATGGTGAGTTACCATCATCCTGCTGCCATGAGGTAATACTGTTCCCATGAAGGACTGGACTTAATCTGCTTCAATGTTTAGTTTCAAAGTAACATCCACAGCAGAACATTGTCCAGAGCATCACACTGCTTTGTAGCCCCGCCTTCTTCCCATAGTGCATCACTGTCATGTGGTAAACAAGTCTCACTGACGAGTATCAATCTAACCAGATAATCAATGTTATTCACACCACCTATCAGTCACAACATAACACAGGTGAGCCGTATCCAAAGATTTTCATAAATGCAGAAGGTAAATTCACTCATCATTTCTAACATATATGAATTAAAAATAAATTAGAATATATTAATTTCCAAAGCTTTAAACATGTATTTGTAGATTTAGTTTTGCCTCCAGCTGCTCGGGTGAAGGCAGCTCCCAGTGTTAAGTGTGTAAGTGAAGCAGGTGTAAAAGAGATAACACACTCTGCAGATTATTCCAGGTCGGATTGTAGGTGTCAAAAAAAAAACAAAAACGTGTTTTCTATTTATTTTCCACACACACACATGGCAGAGTGAAAAAAAACAGCAATGTACATGCAATCTTGGAGCAGGCAGAGCCACACGAGATAAACACAGGTACGGCTGGGAGAAAATGACTCTGTTATTGGGTCCTGAATGGGATTGGAGCCCTGTGGGGTGGGGGGGTTGTGCTGACAGCTCCTGTGTTGTTTGTGTGTGTTGTTGCATCCCACGGTTGGCACGTCGCTGGCAGCTCCTCCACGTCTGCATCTTGTGTTAACACGACTTTACATGGGGCTCGTGTCGCCGCTGACAGTGACGAGGAGCAGCGAGCAACAAGCAGCTGCGTCTGTCTGCGGAGGGCGTGCATGAACCCGGGTGGCGTGTGTGTGTGTGTGTACAGTGAGGCGAAAGCTCTAAATCACCCGTAATAAAAACAAGCAAGGGTAAAATCTATAGAATTATTCATAGCTTACTTTCTTTATTCAACAGAAAGATGACAGCGTGAAGCAGCGGCAGTGACAGACACAGGCCCCATGGTACATTTCTGAGATGAGAAAATAAACTGAATCAGTATCCCTACGGTTGATGCCATGTGGCAGAGATTGATACTCCGTCGGTGCGTATGAAATATGCATGCCCTTCTAAATCCGAAAATATTGTTTTTTTTGTGTGTGTGTGTGTGTGTGTGGAGCCAACCCGCAAACTTTTAGATTGTGTTACCGGCGGCTAAGAATACCTCCGCCCTTCGTGGCTCTGATCGGTATCTGAGACCCGGACCAATGTCAGTCACTGTTGTCTAATGATTACCTCACAGATACAAACATCTCCCAGAATATCAGGGAATAATACAATAATCCATGTTTTCCAGGACAAGGACAGCACAGTCCTGAAGTTAGATCCAGATGTGTGTACAGATGTGCAGCAGCAATGTGTATCACAGCAACATCATGACACACAGCAGGAGGTTGGATTGGACTGAAAGATGCTGCAAAATAAAATAAAATAAAATGATAAGAATACTTAAAATGACAAATGTGGCACTTTTATATAATTACAAGACAGTTTGTTGTTTTAATTTGACTTAAAATCACATGTAATTTCGATATTTTTGGAATTTAATGAGGGGTATTTACATTCATAAAAACAGTAAAACATATTTATTTTATTTGTTGTATTTATTTATTTTATTTTTTAGTTATTTTTGTTGCAAAAATGTCCATAATTATACAAGATATGTCAGTTAACAAGCAAATCTTTGTCAAATTACAGATCCAGTAAGAGGACTGAACTTGAATTTAATAGTTTGGAGGGGTTTTTTTTTCATATTTTTGAACTTGTGATATATTTCTTTTAGTGGAAAATGGATGATTACTCATGTTTACTACTTATTTACATAAGTTTGTCATGTTACCTTACATAACACCTGTAAATTCAATGTATATTTTATAATTTTATACATTTTTTGTATTTCAAAAATGTTTGAAATCAACAAAAAAATCCCCACATCATTTATCTTTTTACACACCTATTAGTCTCCAAGTAAACTCCCATTGAGTGCTCTGCAGATACAGACATCAGCACTGAATGAAATATCTGAAATATTCCTTCTGTTGATGCAACAATGTAAAAATAAACACATTGTATTCTTCACAATTCATAGATTAGACTTCAGTATTTTTTGATCTGCCAGAAACCCCCTCAGTTGCCATATCTGGTACAATTTACCTTTAATCTCATCAGTTGGAGAGTTAATGGCGTGGATAATGGTGAATTAATGGTGTGTTAACACCCAAATTAGATTCCTCTACTCATTCTTCACTCTTTTACTCATCCTTTTAAACTGTTCACAAATGGCACATGAGTGCAGTGATATTAGAAATCTGCTATTGATTTAGTTATCGCCAGTCATGATGAGCATCGCCCTGATTGAGTAGAGAAATCAGATTAACCCCTAAATGTACGTGGTGTTTGTTGTGCTTCATTTCTGTTTGATAGATTTGAAATTTTTCCAGCCTCACATATGTAAATTACAGGATGATGACTTTATTTTCACTGACAATCAAACATTTTAACAGCTTTGTGTAAGAAGCAAATACGAGTTTATAAAGAGGAGAAGTGAACAGTGAATTCATTTGGCAGGAAATGAGTTATTTCATGTGTTTAAGTTAATTTGTTAAAATATATGTATACACTGTGTTTACCTGATTTATTATGTACATTTGAATTTACAGAATTATTATTTTTCATTTTAGTTAAATGAGCAGCTAATTTAATGTATTGAATCTGCTGTTTCCGTTCACATTTACATTGCATTTGCTTGTCTGGGTCCTGATTGGTTGGTTGGTTCGGTCAGGTGACTGTGTGTAAGGAAGTGTTGGTAAAGAGTAAAGACTGTACAGTAATCCCTCCTCTATCACAGTGGTTGCTAATCCAGAATACCTCCGTGAAAGATGAAATCCACAAAGTAAAAACCATTTATTTGTATGGTTGTTTTTAAATATTTAAAGCCCTTTTAAAGCCCTCCCACTGTCTTATAAACATTTCCTGTATACAGAATTAACCCTTCATGTTCTCTTAGATATTAAGTTAGATTTGTTGAAATTATGTCTGTAAACAGTGTTATATACTACGCATGTGCCATGTATGAAATCATCTGGGCTGCTGCTTTGCTTGATCCGAGCCAATCAGCATCCTGGATACTTAACTGTATGCTCTGATTTGGTAGCTTATCAGCCATCCGCCAAAAGCATCCCATGTGTGGAGATAGAAAACTACAGAGATGAGCAGTGATGTCATCAGTCAGGCGACGGAGCGTAACGTCAGGTAGCGGCTCAGTTAGCCACAAGCTAGGACGGGTGGAGGAGTTTTCAGATTTATGATAAATAAGCTACAGTTGAACTCATGTAGTTTTTCAATAACAAGACACCGTGTATTAGGGCTGCGGCTAATGATTATTTTAGTAATCGAATAATCTATAGATTTTTCTATCGACTAATCGAATAATTGGATAAGAAATGCTTATTAAGGTGCAGTAATAAGTAGCGCTGTCAAACAATAAAAATTTGCACGAGTGTGGTTTGTCGCAAGCTGGGCGACGGGTTAGCTTAAGTGCTAGCAGAATCCCCGACTAACATATGCTTCCTGTTAATGTGGTATTTTAAACAGGAAGTGCTTCAGTGAGGACTACTTTGTGTCGGTCGACTGTCCGTCTTGGTTTTTGTGTACTCACATTTCCCATGGAGAGGGTCAACGTGCTTTTTAGCCTTCTTTTAAAAAACGTAAAAATCCGAAAGCCGTACTGTTTTGCATCTTCCCTCTTTATTGGTTGGTTCGGCTGCCTGTCGCTGTCGTGCTTCCGCTTCTTCTTCTTCCTGTCACTTTCTGTCAATACTGTAAACAGTGGGAGCGATACTGCCCCCACTGCTTCCTATGGGGAACTACAAGTACAGATGACTTTTTCCCGGCTGGTATTTGATTTTACCTTTAACAAAAACAATAATACGACGCATCGACTCTTGAATTTCCGCGTCGATGAATTTTTATAATCGACGTAATCGATTATGTCGAATAATAGTTGCAGCCCTACCGTGTATGAAATCAACTGGCCAAACCTGAGGAAGCATGTACCAGAAATAAAAAAACCTATTGTCGATTAGATATTCTTGCATCTAAAATCCGCGATAGAGTGAAAAGTGGAAGCGCGATATCACGAGGGATTACTGTATAAAGAAATCCGTCTCCATCCTGCTTACTCATCGTGATCCATTAACCACCACGAAGCCTTCACGTTACATTTGTATCTCGAAAAGTTATGAATTCATGTGCCACTTGTCCATTTCATATTTTTACGTCACAGTTTTCCATGTAAATATCATCAGTGTTAATTGGATATTTGGACTTCACACACTTGCTTGTTGACTCATGTCAGTGTTAATTGTGTTTAAATATCCCCTCAGTGATGGCAGTGTGTCTTCCTCCTTCTACAACACACAGTATTATCGTAGGAGAAATTATATTAATAAATGGCAAGAAGGTGGGTTGACATAAAATCACAGACCTGCTTCTTCACTGTGACACAGCAGAAAAATGACTGAAACCCACCCTGCTGTTGTCTTTCATGACGACCCTGAGGTCCACACTGTCTGCTGAGTTCAACCGTTGTGTGTCCACTGCCTACAGAAATGTGTGGGGTGAGGGGAAGTGTGGTCAGAGGAGACCAGTTATTGAATCTCTGGGAGGGGTCAAGGTGCTGGCTGCATTTCAGCTGGAGTCTTTGTATGTATTCACGGCCAGAACAAACTGCTTGGGGCCCTGAGGCTAAAATGTGTTGTAGTGGCCCTGTACACCTCCCACTCTGTGTGAACTGTATATGTGTTTCATGGCCTCCTATTACTCTGTAAGCACATATCCCACATGCTACACATGGCAGCTTAATTGCATTTTGCCTAGAGGCTCTCAAACTAACAAGTACACATGTGCTGAAACACAATGTAGTCTTAGTTTCAAGGTAAATACAAATGAACTAACACAAAGCGTCTGTGCACATTGTTGTTTTTCAGAGCTCAGCTACAGGAGGGGATGAAGTGTTTCTACACTGAGGAGGATCGTCAGTGTGGCTGAAATGTTCAGAAAAATAACTAATATTGATTTCTTAGAGACTGTCTTATCCCAGACACATCTATTGTCACATCATCTCTGTTAACCCAATCTCCAGTATTTTCATTTTAGTTTCAATAATTCAAAACATTGGCCCCACCCAGAATAACTTTAACCCTTTTACCCCAAACATTTAGCTGCAAACAGGAAGTGACATGTCAAACAAAATCACTGTAATTCCTCAACCATTTGCATTAATGACATGATTCCAGCTGATTCTGAAAGCCGACATTATTATTGCCTACATTACACTACCGTAATATAGATAATCTGTACAGAACCCTGCACGTCAACGCATGACTCGCTTCCCCTGCATTATTGCCGTAATGTATGTAATAAATACGAAACGCACCACTTGTCGGCCTTCAGAATCAGCTGGTATCATGTCGTGAGCACAAACGGCCGAGGAATTACAGTAAGTTGGTTTATGCTAGTCACTCTGTATCGCCGGCGATATGCTCGGTGTTAGAGGGTTAAGAGAAAAAAACTATCCTTTGATCAGTAAATCCAGAAATTGTTGTGCATATATATATGTAGATGAAATTTAGATATAAAGTTTTCTCTCACAGAGACACAGAACTATTGTTGTTGATGGTGATGGAGTGCCACAGGGCTCTAGTGTTGGTCCACTACTATTACTATTGTTTGCAATTCTTTCTCAGTACTCACTAGATCTGTGAGCCTTTGGGTCTTGACAACCCTGAACCAACACGATTGACGGGACTGAGATTAAAGGCTTAATCTCAGCTGAATTTAGGAATCATGTGTCGCCGTCTTTTTTTTAGGTCCATGGGAGTTGTGGAGGTTGCAGAGGTAAAAAGAAGTCGCAAGGACTGTGGATTGCGGGGCACAAGGGCAACGTGAGATATCTTTGTCAACACAAATGAGATTTTGGACATGCGTGCTTTGTAAAGTAGTAATGAAGACATGCACCAGCCTGCGGTAGGTTCATTCATAATGTACGGTAAGGGCGTAAACTTGCTCCCCCCATGTGTCCTCCTTGTGGGTGCCGTGCATCTTTCACCAACAGTTTTCTTCCCACGACCGCAAAAAACCACACATCAGACCTGCAGACGCCATACAGCACACATGCATCCTTGTGAAAACCTGGGAATTTGTAGTTTGTTGATCAGGATTAGCCCTTTAACACTGAATGTATCATCGGCGATACATAGTGTTTCCAGCAGTTTCTGAGAGCTGAGACTTTGCACTTTACCGTGAATATGGTGTCATTACAGTAATTTCACTTGCGCCTCTCCCAGAAGCCCCAAAGAGGCTAATTTACTATATACTACATGTTGTAAGAGTGTATTAACAGTGACGCGAATAGCAGAACACAAACAGAATTTGATCTTAGAGTTTTAGTGAACAAAAACACTGTGACTGCACATTGCATTTTAAATTTGAAATCAAAATAATCATAAAAGGTCCAGGTAAAAATTTGAAGGCTCAGGTGTTAAAGGGTTAGCATCTTTTGTACGTGCTTACGCAAGGTCTAAGGGCTTGAAACGTTGGAGGATGCACTTGCGTGATCCCTGAGTTTGTTGGGGCGAATCAGTTTTAATGTGAATGAATAAATGCATATGAGTCTAAGTGTACGAACTGTACTAAATCAGACATCCCAGGATGTTTGGAGTGGGTATGTGGAGTTTGTATGCTGATCAGTGAAAAGCCCATAAATGAAAAGAGCTGATTGGGATCATGGGAGGACCACAAGCAATGATTTTTTTACTGTTTCTTTTACTGAGCACCTTTCTTTATCATGATTAAACCTCTCTACCTCCTGCAATGTATTCCTGATTTTGGGCCAATCACTGTCAGCTCTGGACCACTAGTAATTTACACTGGTTGTACATTTTGCAAATCATTTTACAGTGACTCGTTTCAATTTTGAGAGAGGGGAGTTTGTCTACGATTACAAAGGAAAACCTCAGGAGGGTTTTGTTTTAGTGGAAAGAAAATTTACACAGCTCTTCTACTACAAACCAATCTCCAGGCCTCAGTTGTCATCAGCAGATGTTGTTTCAGCGATCCTGACAATGTGTCACTTCTTCTACGGCTGGATTTAATTGATGTTTTTGAGCCGATCATCATATTTTAATGCCGGGCTTTAAAAACTCGGCCGGTCCCTCAGGACGCGCGTTAGATTGGTTTGAATCTTTTATGTCTTGAAGGCCTTTTTCAGTCTTGGGAGTGTGTGTTTCTTAAGCTATTAATAACATATGAGCATCTACCAGGTCCCCCACCGACTCCACTCCTATTTACTCCCATCAGGGAAGCAGGCGCGATGAAACACTGTTAGTCTTGGTTTTACTTCTGACAACCTGTGTGGAAATCAGCGTGGACGGCTGGGATTTCAATCATCACACGGGAGTTTCATTTTCAGGTGTGAAAGATGAAAATCCAAATCGATACGGCAAATAATTAGTAAGGATTTTTGCTTTCAGACAGAACCTGTTCACACAGACATTTTCCAGTGTCCAATGACGATTACAATAAAGTTTATTCAAAGGGTGAGAACTCAAAAAGAGATAACGACGGTTTGAGTTTAAATCCTGAAGATGAAACGATGCTGCCGGTTCAGTGGTTTATTGATAGTCTTTGAATCGTAAGGTTGTGGGTTCAATCCCTACATCCTCCTGTCAATATAAAAGTGTCCTTGAGCAACACACTGAATTATAAGATGCTCCTGATGGTGGCTACAAAGCACTTTGAGAGCTCAGGTGATAAAGTACGATGTGAATATTTACCATTTATTAAAGTTCATGATGAATATTCTGCACGTTTCTTATTTTACATGAGTCTCTAGAAAACGTATCCACGCTAGTTCAAGATATGTCATTTCAGGGATTTTTCCGTTTGTTGGTTTTTAATTAAGAAATTTTAAAAAATACACAAAAACCTTGAAACTGTGAATCACCATGACATATTTCTTTTAGGTAAAGTGTTTTTTTTCCCTATTATAAAATCTTCATTTCACAAATACTTTCATAAACTTCTTTCATATGACTGTAGAGTTTAATTCCTGAAGTCCAATGTCATGTTCTTCGTATGAAAAAGACTGAATCAGGATAAAGTTTTTTTCATGAATGAAACTTCTTGTAGATGAGTATAAAAATATATTATTAAAGTCCAGTGTCGCGTATGAAAAGACTTGAGTGAGGATACATTTTTTCTTACTTTTAAAGATATTTCCTGTTTTTTTTTTTTAAATAGACACAACGATGAATAAAATAAAAACGATGGCATATGTCTAGTGTTATAAAAGGTGAAAACTAATGTATACCAGCTGTAAAATTTCTTTATTTTTTTGTATATTTTTGTACAGAAGATTTTTTTTAACTCCTGAAGTCAAGTTAATTTATTAATTTTTCACAAGTTTCCATTAAAAAAAAAAATTCCGCACAAAAAAATACATACATTTACCAATTTTTAATAAAATCACAATATTATCTTGTAATTAACTGATGAAACAATATTTTATTAACACAAATATTGTCTCAATCATTTATATATTTAGTGACAATTTAAATAAAATAATTAGTTTGTAATTTGTCGTAAATTTATTTAGTCTCAAGAATAGATTAGTTGAATAAATGTGCTTTTAGCAGTGTAATATTCGTTGTTGATGTGAATTTATTATTCATTAAACATAAAAAAACAAATGATAAACGATCTCATGTAAAATTAAACCAACTAATTGTTTTTATTTCTGCAAAATTTCCATATTTTTGAATAGATGTTGAGTGTGTGTGACCTCCTGTGGTAAATATGTGGTACACGCTGCTAACAGGATGAACAGAGTAATATCCTCCTGATGTGTCTCATTGATCCATTGAATGTGATGAATTTCCCAGTGACTGTGACAAACCCTTCAAATTAAACTACAACATCACACGCTGGTTACTCTCTACAACAACACACACATCTGACTGTCCATCAGTGTGCAAACAAAAATGAATTTTTATTTCACATATCTGAAGCTGGAGCGCCCGACAGAGTCCGTGTTTTTCCCCAGACTGCAGCACAAATCCCAGTTGTGTTTCATCTGCTTCAGTTGCTTTAAAGTTTTCTCTTTGAAGGTTTTATGCCTCTGTACTTTTTTTTTTTTTTTTTTTTTTTTATTGTCGGCCTCATGCGGTTTTCCCAAGATCAATTTGTGCTCTGAAATATTTTTCTTGTTATGAATTTGAAGGGAGGCTTTCTCGATAATAAACACCAGGTATGACTGTCGTAATGGGAGATTAATTATAAACCTCTTCAGTGAACAGCCTGACGTCACAGAGATTTTTATTTAATGGGCGTAAATCAATTCTGGCAAACAATAAGTAGATCTAATTAAACTTAATTGGGCTCCATACATTGTGTTCATTAGTGAGCGGAGCGCACAGTGATGGTGCACACTCATATTTTAACAAAACACCGAGGAGGGAAATTTCTGGATAATCTGCGGGGAGGTAATAAGATATTTCTGACATTTAAATTTGTGTCAGCTCAGGATTAATTAGCGAGCACTGTCCAAATGTTGCCAGGCAACACAGATTGTTGGGAGACAAAGTGACCTTTGACCAACAGAAGCTTCGTTCAGGATGGCGAAGCAGGGACGGGGTGTTGGCTCGTCAATCTGCTGTCTGAGGAAACATAATCAGGAAGGAAATGGAGACAGGCGGTCGGGGCGGGAGCAGCCTTGAAAGCTTCTTGTGACATTTTGATTTCTTTGCCACCACCAC